>MJUU01048271.1:25936-39337 GCA_002080025.1 Modiolus philippinarum | reverse complement strand
TCATTGAAATCGGACAATGTTGAATTTTCCCGCCTTTTTGGTGGCCATTTTGAAAATGGCGGTCAACGAACAATTTTCAACACCGGTTTTGAAGTCGCAACATCAATATCTATTTGGAAACCAAATTTCATTGAAATCGGACAATGTTGAATTTCCTGCCTTTTTTTGGGGCAGCCATTTTGAAAATGGCGGTCAAGGAACAATTCAACATCAGTTTTGAAGTCGCCACAGCATGGCAAACATTTCATCAGTTTACACTTGACCTTCATCTTCTATAGTTTTAGAAATAAGTTGAAAAATACGAAAATTTAAAAAATTCGGTGAAAAAAGGGCAATAACTCCTACAAGGGTTTATGGATTTTCTTCAAAATTTTGAGGTGGGTAGACCTTGATATGCTGAACATTTTTGCAATTTACACTTGACCTCTATCTGTTAACACTTTTTGAAATAAAAAATAAAAAATGCAAAAATTTTGAAATTTAACGGAAAAAGGACTATAACTCCGAGATGGGTTTTCAGATTTTCTTCAAAATTGCAGGGCAGGTAGATCTTGCCATGCTGATCATATTTGTCCCATGTCACATTTTTTAGATCTGTAATGGTTTTCGAGTTATTGGCCAAAAACTGCAATTTACCCCTATGTTCTATTTTTAGCAACGGCGGCCATGTTGTTTGACCTACCGCCTAATCGAACACAATTTTGTGAAGACATACTCTGGTGATAATTCAGGCCAAGTTTGGTTACATTTGGCCCAGTGGTTTCAGGGGAGAAGATTTTTGAAATTGTTGACAGACGGACGACGGACGCATAGTGATGGCAAAAGCTCACATGGCCTTTTAGGCCAGGTGAGCTAAAAATATCAAATTTTGAAAATTTTACAGAAAAGGGCAATAACTCCAAGACACTGGTTTCAGATTTTCTTCAAAATTACAAGGTAGGTAGATCTTGCTATATGTTGATCATTTTGTCAGATTTTTGAAGTATTATCTGTAATGGTTTTTGAGTTATTTGCAAAAAACATCAATTTACCCCTGTTTTATTTTTAGTAACAGCGGCCATGTTGTTTGACCTGCCGACTAATCCAACACAATTTAAAGAAGCCATACCCTGGTGATGATTCAGGCTTTGGTTTTATTTGGCCCAGAGGTTCTTGAGAAGATTTTTTAAATTGTTGACAGACTAATGGACAGACAATGGACACATAGTGATGGCAAAAGCTCACATGAGCGATCCAACTGCATACCAAATATAAACGAGGGGTTGAAAACAAAAGTGAGACAAGAGAAATGGCAGTTGGAAACGACAGCTAATCCCCTTGCCTGGTTGTTGAATATTTGTCTAGTATTATATTAAGCACTCAACAAAGTTGTACCATTCAAGATTTGGATTGTTACTTAACCCATTTCCACCAGCGGCTAATTTTAACAATCAGGCATTTTCAGTTCTTTGCAAATTTATGCAAATGAGATGCAAATGAGTTAATGTAAGATGTTAAGTATGCCGATCTGGACGAGGACGGCATGGGAGGAAAAATGGGGAGGTGTGGAGGGGGTGGTAGGAGGGAAAACACCCATCCCCTGCAGAAAAAGGCATTTTTGAAGATTTTTACCCCTTAAAGTCAACCTGGAAGTCCTGAAGTAAGGTCAGGTACACTAACTTTCATATCAGTAGCTAGTATTATTATCACATTACTTTTTTTTAACATTAGTGACACGGATTCGGGTTGAACATAACACTGGCTAGAGATGTTTATGGAAAGCCGGTAGCGTCAAAAATGCTTATTTTGTAATTTTTCAGCTTGGTAGGGCCCAAGTTACCCCCAGATTGCATTTTTTTTTCATTCTTGTGTATTATTTCTGCATCCTTTATTTACCTATGCGTAATATAATGCTTAAATAGACGACTTTCCACTATGTGAATTTTCCCGGAAAATTTTGACGTCACAATATAGATTTTCCAACGTCACAATGTTCAGTGACGCAATTTGCGCCGATTAACCACAGGTCAACCAGCGCAATTCATTCATAAAAAGAAGTAAGAAGGTGGTCTATGTTTTTAGATTTAGGTTCCTTTCATGTCTGAAATCTTGTTTTCTGTTACCCACCCCCCTTAAATTTGGGAGAATTTCAAGTCTATCAAAGCCAAACGTCAGTTTAGTGGCTGTAATTTCTAGGAAACTTGTGATCATAACCTCTTTCTATGAAAACTTTTGAAAGTGGCTTGTCAGCTGAAGAAATAAAACAAAAGAATTTGAATTCATATCTATGGTGCGCCCTACTGGACATTAATGCAGGTTTTTCAAACTACGACTGGAGTCGTAATCAGGAAAGAAAGGGTTAAATATGAGCCAGACGTGCAAGAAATGTAATGACCTAGCTTATTAATCTGGAGAATAAATACCTATAGCATTTATATATGCATCTACTGATGAAAAGTTTCTGGTATCTAAGATCAAGACTAACAGAAACTTTTACTCAAGTCACTCATGCATGAAATGTAGGTCAAAGTGACCTAATTTTTATCTGGAGCTTCATAATTTTACACGAGGCATCTACATACAAAATATTATGACTACGAATTGTTTTATTCCAGATCTGGACTCTTACAAAAACTTTAACCTAAGTCACTCATGCATGAAATGTAGGTCAAATCCACCTATTCTATATATCAACCCCAAGTACAATTCCAAGATGCATGCATCCATGGACAAAACCTTGCCCGTCTATGACTTGTTATTCAAAAGATCTTTGGTCTTAAGTAGACGAACAGACTAATGGACGAATGGGCGAAACGCTATATCCATTCCCCAACTTTGTTGGGGAGGGGATAATAAAACTTAAAACATTTGATAAACAGTACTTAGTCAGTGGAGTGTAACTCGTGGGGGCATAGACTTAAAACGCTGATATGAACTGATGCTAATGCAACTGCATCAATGCATGGTCTAACGACTGGCTGATGTTAAACAGACCTAAGAAAAAAAAAATTGATAAACAGTGCTAAATTTCTAAATCAGTGAAGCATGACTGCTGGGGATATAGATAAAATGCCACAGAAACTGATTTGTACTGATTCTAATGCAATTGCATGACAAATCTCCATGGATTACCGTGTTAAACAGATTTTTCTACGTACCGCCAGAGACTTACGATGATAAACCACTGTGATAGACATCTCACTCTAAATTTTCAATTTTCAATCTTTTTTCCTGATTTATCTATCCACATAATTATAATTTCTTAAGTGGTAAACTGTATCACTTTTATTGCAAAAAAAATCATGCATATAGATCAACCAGGAAAGAAAATATACACATTTCACCATCAGAGTGATATATGTCTATCACAGTGATTCATCACTGTAAGTCACTAGTTGTACTGTATTTGTAACTGTTTTGAATTAATTATTTGTAAAAACAGTAATTTACTCCTATGTTCTATTTTTAAGAACAGCAGCCATTTGGTGTTTAATTGCACTTGTCAAACCAAATTTTTGAAACTGCATACCCTGGTGATGATTTCGACTGCGTTTTGTTACAATTGGCTGATGGGTTTCTGAGAGTCCAAAGATTTTTGTTAATTCGCTTCTGTATCAGAGGAAAAGATGAAAATGTGATTTTCCGATGGGGGCCAATATTAAACTATGTTCTGTGCTGGCAGCCATGTTTTTTATCCGATCGGTATAAAATGAGCAATCTTTGTAAAGGACCTTCCATAATTCATTCCTATAAAGTTTGGTTTGAATTTGCTTTAGCGGTTTCAAAGGAGAAGATCAAAATGGACTTCAATCGTGAAAACTAGAGATGGGAGCAGTCGCAAACGACAAGAAATGATAACCCTTATATTATCTAAAGATGTATAAATGTTGGAAGGTACATCCATTGCACATTAAAACCATTGATGTGTAACAAACATTAATGGAAACTTTAACCCAAGTCAGTCAAGTGTAAAATGTAGGTTAAAGTGACCTAATTATCATCTGATGCTGAAACACTCTCCAAGATGCATCCACTTACCAAAGATGATTGATGTGCCACATGTAGTTTCTCAGATATGAACCCTAACACAAACTTTAACCTGAGTCATTGAAGCATAAAATATAGGTTAGAGAGCCCCAATTATCATCTGAAGCATCATCACTCTCCAAGATGCATCCACCAACCAAATGATGATTGATGTGCCACATGTACCGGTAAGTTTCTCAAATATGAACCTTAATGCAAACCTTACTTAAGTCATTGAAGCGTAAAATGTAGGTCAAAGTGACCCAATAATCATCTTAAGCAGCATCATTCTCCAAGATGCATCCACTGACCAAAGATGAATTATGTGCTAAATGTAGTTTCTCCGATATGAGCCTTAACACAAACTTTAACCTGAGTCATTGAAGTGTAAAATGTAGGTAAGAGTGACCCTATTATCATAAGGATCAGCATCACTCTCCAAGATGCATCCACTGACCAAAGGTGATTGATGTGCTACATGTAGTTTCTCAAATATTAGCCTTAACACAAACTTTAACCTGAGTCAATGAAGTGTAAAATGTAGGTCAGAGTGACCAAATTATTATCTGAAGCAGCATCACTGCCAACACACATCCACTGACCAAAGATGATTGATGTGCTACGAGTAGTTTATCAGATATGAACCTTAACACAAACTTTAACCTGAGTCATTGAAGCGTAAAATGTAGGTCAGAAGGACCCAATTATCATCTGAATCAGCATCACTCTCCAAGACGCATCCACTGACCAAAGATGATTGATTTGCCCGTGTAGTTTCTCAGATATGAACCATAACACAAACTTTAACCTGAGGTAGCATGAACGAACGGACACTCGGACGGACGGACTGACGGGCGAGATGCTATATCCCCTCCCCATCTCCGTTGGGCGAGGGGATAATAAATTCCATGAATATTTTATGTATACTTAGGGTACATATAGGACGCCGAGTTTTTTGGCATACATTTTCCACTCAAATCCGCAAAATTTTCGACCTGTAAAAATAATCCGCTATAAGGTTATAACCACCTTCTGTAATATTTACCCTACAAAAATATATTGATATTGGGAACTCCTCTACAAAATTGCAATGTTTCTATTAAAGGAAAATAATTAAATGCCGAGGTTTTTAGCTGGAAGCTTTTTTAAAAGCTCATACTTGTTGTGTAATACTGTTATGTGTAGTAGTTAAGAAATGGACTAATCTTAATCAGAGTACTCAAGCATAAAAACATAGGTAATCAACAATAACAAAGTTCGCCTCGTTATGGCACATGGACACAGAAACCCAATTTGGCCAGGGTGCTGATTTACAATCCCTAATGCATGTATACAAAGGCTAGATGATCTTAATTACCATGTCGAGGGTTGGCCGCAAAAAGGGGCTATCTCATTTTTTTTTCAGAAATTGAGTTTTTTGTATGAGGGAATTATACAAAAGGTGTTTTGTATTCTCTCAAAGTTATAGACCTTTTGTTTACAGGATCATCAAGTAATTGCTTTAATCCAAAAGGGGCTATCTAAAATTGATGTGGTGTGAATCTGCAAAAAGGTGCTATCTCAAATATTTGTCTGCATAAAGGGGCTATCTAAAAAGATAGCCCCTTTTTGCAGAATTAAATGAAGTTTACCCTTTAGATAGCCCCTCTTCATTTTTAATACATCCCCAATGTTTTTCTCTCATCAGCTTAAAATATATATCAATTCTATCATGACTTATTTCTTCACATCTGTTTTTCATAAATATCATGTAACATGCTTATCTCATCAGTTTAAGAGATCAACATACATATCTTTGAATTTTTTACAGCAAATATTATTATAAAATATCTAGTGTGTATCAAAATTGAGATTAATTGCAGTGATTGGAATTCAATTTGATCAAGTCTAAGGTAAGAATATTATATTTTATTGTTTTATTTACTGTTACAATTTTTATTGCAATAAACATTTAATTGTTAAATTAATGAGGTATTTAGTGAAAATGTTTTAAGAAAAGTGAGGGTCTACAGGAGTGGGTTACTTTGTAAATCTAATTTGACTTAGTAAAGAAAAGTGAGAGTCTACAGGAGGTGGTTGCATATGGAATTCCTACTTTTGATTTATATTTTTTATAAATAATTCCCAATCTGTTAACACATAAAATACTTTATACTTTAAACAAAATAGTTACTGATTTTCAAAACAGATTGTTGCTTCAGTATTTAATATTTTGAAATTTATTCTTTTTGCAGATGAGTGACAGCGATTGGAGTGATTGGTCTGGCATCAATTATATTGATTGGGAAGACATTAAGAATCGTAATTGTGAAGCTGATCCTCCGAAGTCCCAACAATAACCGATACGATTGTGGACACACCAGATGAAGATAGAGACGTCCTCTTAATAAGAAAAGATGATGAAATCGACGATATAAAAAATAGGGAAGAGTATTCAGATTGGGAAAGCGATGATAATAGGTGGAATATAAACTTAATGGCTTATAAGAAACAGTTACAGAATGCACGAATAGAAGCAATTCTGCAGGGTTCGTCATGGGCAGACACTGGACATTTAGCAGTAAACATAAACATTGTCAATAACATGATCAAAGAGCCATTGTTTCCCTCAAGTCAATCACCAACAACAAAAGCAGAAAAATTTAATTATAAACCTGAAATAAATGATGATCAAAATAGCATAGAAAGTAACGAAATTGAGGTTCTTCTTGATGCAAATCAGTATGAAATTAATGAATCGTTTGGAAATCGTCCTGCCACTGAAATCAATGAAAATGAGAAGGAAGGTTTTTCTGACAGTAAGGATATAGAGCTACCTTCTTTGCCTATAAGATCATCGATGACATTGAAGTCAATGAAAATAAGGACACAAGTATTTCTGTCGCTAGTAAAGACAAAGAGCTTCGATCCCCCTTCACCTATAAAATCTTCAACGTCTGTTGGATATACTGATGACATTGAAGTCAATGAAAATAAGGACGAAAGTATTTGTCGCCAGTAATGACAAAGAGCTTCCTTCCTCGCCTTTAAAATCTTCAACGTCCGTTGGATATACTGATGACATTGAAGTCAATGAAAATAAGGACACAAGTATTTCTGTCGCTAGTAAAGACAAAGAGCATCCTTCCTTGCCTATAAAATCTTCAAAGTCCGTTGGATATACTGATGACATTGAAGGCAATGAAAATAAGGATGCAAGTATTTCTGTCGCCAGTATTGACAAAGAGCTTCTTCATTCGCCTATAAAATCTTCAACGTCCGTGGGATATTCTGATGACATTGAAGTCGATGAAAATAAGGACGAAAGTATTTCTGTCGCCAGTAACGACAGACATGACAGAGAGCTTCCTACTTCGCCTATAAAATCTTCAACATCCTCTGAATGTACTGACAGATCGTCTTCAATGGATGAATATATATCTAGCTGTGATGAATATCGTCCAACAAAGAAAGATCTAAATGAGTCTGATTCGAATAGCAATGAGTTAATCAACAACTCTTCTTCAGATGAATATTTGGCAGTTATTTCTAAAAGACAAAAGCTGAAAGTCAGAAAACAGTACATTTCGGAAACACCAAAAAGAAAACGTCCAGCTTTTGAAAAAGAACGACGATCAATATTTACCTCGACTGAAAGTGCTATTGAAAAAGCTAAAAGAATAAGTGCCACAGAGATTAAAAAGCGCAATGAACAGAGAACAATTCACAACAAGCGTTTAGATAAAACATTAAAGAGCAATGGTCTTAAACGTCAGTATGTACCAGCACATGGGAACTGTTTCTTTGAAGCTGTTGCTAAACAGGCAGGTGAAAATATAAATGCCCTGACCTTACGAAAGCAATTATGCGATCATCTTCAGGATAATGCAGATTATTATAAGAATTTTCTTGATGGACATACTAGTATCTTATCTGAAATTAATGCTTTGAGACAACCTGGAGAATGGGCAAGAAATATTTCTGATGCATTGCCATTGGCAGTTTCAAATCTTTTGTCAGTGGCAGTAAAGATTTACAGTAGTAATCCTACTCAACCGTTCATCAATGTAGTGCCAACTTTAACTGAGTCAGATCAAAGTGAAGATCTCTTGTTGGCATATTCAAGTAAGCCTGGCTTTGAACATTACGATGCTGTTACAAGACGTGATTGCAAAATTTCATCTGAGAGTGAAATAGAAATCTGCTCACAAAAAGATCAAGATAGTAACGATACAAACAATGAGGAAAACATCAGCTGCAACAATCAAGACCAGACGCCTAAGAAAAGACTGGAACAGCCTAGTGGATTAGAGGATTCAGAGGTTATAATCACCCCAAGAAAACAAGCTAAATTTCAATCACCGAAAAGAAAATCCTTAACAAGAAAAAGAAGAGCTAGGCCAGAAATCTGGTCGAGGAATGTAAGGAAACAAAAACGTCAAAAGGGAGAAGCATACACCAGTGTAACAGGAAAATCTGTAGATGCAAGAAAACTTATAACACATTCTTGTGAAAAATGCAGATTTAAATGTGGAGAAAATATAATAGAAATATTTACAAGTTACTGGAATCTACAATCATACAGAGCGTCAAAGAGACTTTATTTGCTCTCATGTATTAGTTCGTAATTCTAAAGGATCACCCAGCAAAAAGCGAAAACAAGTTGCAAGGACATTTACATTTCATGTAAAAGGCAAAGTTGAAAAGGTGTGCAAGGGCTTCTTTTTGAAAACTTTAGGTATTGGCAAAAAAGTTGTCGAAACAGCTCTAAATAAAGCAAAATATAACCCAACAACTCCAATAATAGATAAGTGGGGTAAACAACCCTCACATAACAAAACTCCAGAAGCAGACTTAGATTTGGTAAGAGGCCATATCGAATCTTTTGCAACAGTAGAGTCACATTATACTCGAAAAGATACTGACAGAAAATATCTAAGCTGTGAACTTTCAATTAGAAAGATGTATGACTTATAAAAATCAGAAAAGGTTGCCCAAAACAAGAAACCTGTATCAGAAAAAGTCTATCGGCGTGTTTTCTGTGAGGAATATAATATTTCATTTCACAAACCAAAGAAAGATCAATGCGAAACATGCAATCAATACAAGCAAGCTGAAGAAAATGGGAGTTGTTGACGAGACTATGAAGATTCTCTATAATGAACACCAACGAAGAAAAGAAGAAGGGCGAATTGAAAAAGAAAATGATAAAGAAATAGCTAAGAAAAACAAAAATGTTCATGTAGTAACTTTTGATCTTGAAGCAGTTCTTCCTACCCCATGTTCACTTGTCAGTCAGGTTTACTATAAACGAAAGTTAAGTTGTTATAACTTATCCATATATTCACTTGGGGATCACAGCGGTACCTGTTATTTATGGGATGAAACAGAGGGACAGAGAGGTTCATGTGAAGTAGCTACTTGTCTGAATCAATATATGAAATCTTTGCCTCCTTATATTGACTGTTTATGTCTGTATTCTGATAACTGTATGGGTCAAACCCGTAATAAATACCTTTCAACGGCTTTATTGTACTCTGTGTCAAATAGCAACTTCATTGATACTATTGATCATAAATATCCTGAAACTGGGCATACACAGATGGAATGTGACTCGATGCATGCTGCCATCGAGCATGCAAAACGCAAAACTAATATCTATTTACCAAGTATGTGGGATACAATTATTTTTATGGCTAGACGGAAATCACCTTACACAGTGGTACCTCTGAAATTCGACGATTTCACTGACTTTAAGAAAATGCAGAAGGACTTTTACAAAAATTTTGATACAAATATGTCTGGTGATAAGGTGAAATGGCGAGAAATAAAACATCTACAGTTTAGGAAAAATAGCCCTGAACACATTTACTACAAGTATGATTTCAATGAGTCTGAATTTCAAGTGATAGCATGTAGAACTAAGACCCGAGGGAGACAAAAATCTATTGAAGTTGAAAAGAAATACAATAAAAGGCTAGAAATATCATGTGCAAAGAAGAATGATTTATTATCGCTATGTCGTTCTGGTATAATACCTCCAAAGCATCATTTTTTTCTACGAACAATTACCTACAAATAAATCTGTAAGAGACTGCTTACCTGAGCCAGATTTGGAGGAAGAAGACAAAGACTCTGATTGAAACTGTAAAAAACTGTGTGAGGACAGATTTGATATCTGATTATTGCGAATTTACTTTTTCATTTTGTGCATTAAATAATATTGGCATAGTTCTATCTCACCATTTCCATGATATTAGTTTGCCAAAATTTGGCAGCAAAAAGGGGCTATGTTCAGATAGCTCCTTTTTGAAGACGTCATCAACAATATTTTCGGCAGCAAAAAGGAGCTATCACAAAAATAGGTCAATTATGACGTCATGTGTGTTTATTTTGCAAAAATACAGTTTGGAAAAAATCAAGAACAATAATACCTTTTCTATCATGCCAAACATTTATGTCTGCTACTACTGTATGATTTATATTGTTTGTATGAAACTTTCAACCATTATACTGAAAAATTTATAAAAAATGAGATAGCCCCTTCTTGCAGGCAACCCTCGATGTACTGTAACCGAGATCTGAATTCGGACATAAACTTGAATGCAAGTCCATCATGCGGAAAATATAGGTCAAAGTGACCTAATTTTGCCTGGATGCTATAACCTACCGCCAAAGATGCATGCACATGCAAGGTTATAGGATCCTACCATATACAGTTACTTAGATCTGAACTAGGAAGTAAACTTGAATGTAAGTCGATCATGCGGAAAATATAGGTCAAAGTGACCCATTTTTAACTGGATGCTGACCTATCGTCAAAGATGCATGCACATGCAAGGTTAGACGATCCTATGATGTACAGCTACTGAGATATCAACTCGGAACTAAAATTAAATGAAAGCCAGTCAAGCAGAAAATATAGGTCAAAGAGACCTAATTTTCTTGGAGGCTGTGAGATAGCCCAGCCCAAGATGCATCTGTACACAAAGTTTGATGACCCTACCCTTCTTACTAACCACGATATATACCTAAATGCGGATGCGGATGAAGACGTGGATGCCGGGGGTACTCCAATTCTCAACTTCGTTGAGGCGAACTAATTAGATCAAAGAGTCAAACTACCTATATCAAAGATCTACCTAATACCTACTTCCTTTGTTCTACCTCTTACAGTTTCTAAGAAATATACTATAGACATACAGACGGACAAACAATGTATGCCCCCCCTATAGCTTCCACATTCCTGGGCAGGGCATAAAAATGTACATAGAAACAGCTAGTCTCTGCAAGGTTTCAAATGTTTGAAAAACCTGCACAATTGATAACACAAAGTAGGTTCATGTACCAGTTAGTCCTGACAGACAAACTAAGTGTATACCCCAACTTGTTTATGGGAGTATAATTAGTAGGGGGGTATAACTCAAGAACCAGTCTATCTGTAGAACCTTAATAATTTGGACTGAGCTTACGGGTTAGCAACTTATGCACATTATGTAAATTTGTTCACAAGTGATAATTGCATGGGAACCTAAAAATTTCCAAAAAATTTTTATTAATTTTTTAGGGGCATTACTGCAGAGCCCGCTAATACACCTTTCAATTCCTAATTGAAATTGGTCTGAACATTGCACAACTTAATAACCTAGTTTGAAGACAGCATTTTATTTGATTAACAAGTAAACAATTTACATTGTTATACCTTATAATATTTTCCTTATATAAATGCATTGGGGAAAAATATCGACAATTTGTCCGTTTTATTTCTCAAACCAAAAAACGATCTGTTGACCAGTCAACAGTTTTCAGTCTTTTGACCGACACCAATCTGTTGACCACCTGCCTTATTTTGATTGGTAAAAAAAATATCATGCCCATATCACATGATCTCCTGTTGTCTGCATAACCAAATTGGCGACGTGAATTGTATTCAGATGAAATGGAGCGTATTCATTGATCATGAAAAGGTATAAAAAAAAAAACAGTTATAGACTGGGTCTTCAAACAACAGCTGTTTTGTTTGAGACCCTCTGACTAAACTGTTGCACTCAGCCTTCGGCTTAGTGCAACAGTTCAGTCCTAGGGTCAAACAAAACAGCTGTTGTGTTCGGACCCAGTCAATAACTGTATAAAGTTTCAAAATTTCAAGGAACATATAACTCAAGAACCACTTGCAACTGACTGAACCCAAGTTTAGTAGTAAACAAGTGATGACATAAATATTTTATTTCATTCACAAGTTATCAGTGTGAAACATCTAAATTAACTAAATGTAAAAGTTTCAAGGGGCATAACTCAAAAAGCACCGACTTCTTAACCCAAAATCTAATATTTTTAGTTGGCCCGAGTTTTGTGGTAAACAACTGTATAAACAAAGTGTGAAGACAGTATGCTTTTCGTTCAAAAAGTTATCAGTTGGACAACTTTTGAATATTGGATGGACAGACTTACACATGACTAAGGGTTACGTATTGCAAAATACCTCACCTCTAAGTGTGGCAGGTATAGTTTGAAATCTCATCCTGAATATACTCAATATTCAACTCTGAGAATATCCTTTTTTTAAAACTAGACAAGCTTTTTCCCTTTACATTTGGAAAGTGGCACTTATTATCATCACGCTCAATTTGCCCATCTGGTGAAACAAGTCAATTGTAGCTAATAGAATTGATCTTCAAATCAGAACTTTTTTTTCCTGTCCATTCTTTGACAAAACCAAACATTACAACTTAATTTGCCACAAATTATCTCCCTTTTTCCATAAACAACAGATAATAAACGATTACAAAGTTCACATCATTATGGCATATTGTCATAGCAACTCAACTTTGCCTGGATGCCAACTTAATGACCATCAATAATTAGCAAAGGTTCTATGTCTGCTCACCACTGTCATATATTCAACTTGGTCTAATATAGATGAGGTTGCCAACTAAGTCAGGAATTTACCAAACATAGGTAATCAACGATTACAGAGTTCGCCTCGTTATGGCACATTGTCAGAGTAACCCAATTTTGCCTGGATGCTGATCTACCATCCAAGATGTATGCATAATGTAAGGTTACAATGATCCTACCATGTATAGTGACAGAGATCTGAACTCGTCCAAAAACTTGAATGTAAATCAATCAAGCGTAAAATATAAATCAAAGTGACCTAATGTTGCCTGGATGCTGACCTACCATCAGAGTTGCATGCATATGCAAGGTTACAAGATCCTACCATGTATAGTGACTGAGATCTGAACTCATCCAAAAACTTGAATGTTAATCAATCAAGCATTAAATATATGTCAAAGTGACCTAATTTTGCCTTGATGCTGACCTAACATCAGAAATGCATGCATATGCAAGGTTAGATGAGTGACTGAAATCTGAACTCGTCCAAAAACTTGAATGTAAATCAATCAAGCATAA
>MJUU01048271.1:13795-24989 GCA_002080025.1 Modiolus philippinarum | reverse complement strand
GATTCATTCATACGTGGAATGAACAACATGGACTGCATTCAAAGCATTCATTGCAGCTGTCATCCAAAAATGCATCATGCATACCAATATGGTTGACGTGGGGGCATGTTAGTAAGCAAAATGGACTTAAACCATTCTACCTAACCAAGTTGCTCACACGTAAAATGTAGGTCACAGACAGAATCTGAAGCATGCATGGCAGTTATCATCCAAAAATGCATCATACATACCAATATTGTTGATGTGGAGCATGTCAGTACAAGTGGGAATTGACTCCAACCATTCTATCTTAACCATGTCACTCATGTGTAAAATCTAGGTCAGACAGCATCCGAAGCATGCATTGCAGCTGTCATCCCAGAATGCATCATACATACCATTATGGTTGATGTGGGACATGTCCGTAAGCGGAAACCATCCTTCCTAACCAGACGCCATTCGGGGAAATCACATTAGCCTCAACCCCCCAACTTTGTGAGGTGAGCTAAATATAAAGTATGAAGTACGTGAACTGATCAAGGATTCATCTGTGTGAGTTAAGAGTGCAAAATGTGAACAAGTGATGACCCTAAAAGATGTCTCGCCGATCCCTGCTGGCCTCTAAATTGATGTGAAATCTAAGTGAACTTATCAGAAAAGTGAACATGCTCACTAGACTGTGAAATTTAGGTCAAGGACAAAAGTCACCTGCCATACTGACATGAACTATCCAAGACCAACCTACATACCAAATATTATCAACCTACCACTACTAGTTATTGAGAAATGGACTTGAGCAGAAAAACTTAACGTGGCCACTAGACCGTGAAATTGAGGTCAAGGACAAAAGTCACCTGCCAGACTGACATGTACTACCCAAGACCAACCTACATACCAAATATTATCAACCTACCACTTCTAGTTATTGAGAAATGGACTTAAGCAGAAAAACTTAATAATGTGGCCACTAGACCGTGAAATTGAGGTCAAAGACAAAAGTAACCTGCCAGACTGACATGTATTATCAAAGACCAACCTACATACCAAATATTATCAACCTACCACTTCTAGTTATTGAGAAATGGACTTAAGCAGAAAAACTTAACGTGGCCACTAGACCGTGAAATTGAGGTCAAAGACAAAAGTCACCTGCCAGACTGACATGTACTACCCAAGACCAACCTACATACCAAATATTATCAACCTACCACTTCTAGTTATTTGAAAATGGACTTAAGCAGAAAAACTGAACGTGGCCACTACACCTTGAAATTGAGGTCAAGGTCACATGATGTTATGTCCGTCAGGTAGCACTCGATTAGTACTACCACTGGACCAAATCATAATGTAGTTCCTACATCAAAGGGTTTTCAAAATATCCTGTATTTAGTTAAAGTTACACCGTCGCCACCGTCATACTTTGCACGTCTATGTCTCGCTTTCCGCGACTTTTGTCGCGGGCGAGACAAAAATTGCCTTAATATTGGCATTCCCATTGAAGAAAAAATCAAAATTTAACCACAAAGCTTTGGGAATTGTTAAACTATAGCAAATCCATATATACTTCCACAACATTTGAAGTAAACCGAAGTGCAATGAAAAAGTACCGAAGTTGCATAAAAAAGTTGTAAAGTTAGAGCATGACATGTAAAAAATTGCCCACAAAATTGATGCAAAAAGTCCCTTTACTCACACCCATCAGCTCCACATATCCAACAGCTCATAAGTTTGAAGTGATTTGACTGATTGCTGTCACCATAGGGCATGGCACATCAAATGGACGAACAGACTGACTCATTGGCTCTTTATATGTCCATTTAATGACTAGAACAGAAAAAGCAGCCACAGCCTTCTAAGCTCACCTCGTTACTATGTTGCACATGTCAGTAAACAGGAATGGACTACAATCATTCTTTTTAACAGATTCAGTCATGCATAAATTGTAGTTAACAGACTGCATGCATTGTTGTTGTCATCCCAAATTGCATCATACATACCAATATGGTTGCTATGGGACATGTCAGTAAGCCGGAATGAACTCTAAAAATTCTGACTAACCAAATCGCTTATGCATAAAATGTAGAATGTAGGTCACAGACAGCATCTGAAGCATGCATTGTTGTCATCCAAAAATGCATCATACATACCAATAAGGTTTATGTGGGCCATGTCAGTAAGCGGGAATAAACGCTAACCATTCTACCTTACCAAATCGCTAATGCGTAAAATGTAGGTCACAGAAAGCATCTGAAGCATGCATTGTTGTTGTCATCCAAAAATGCATCATACATACCAATAAGGTTGATGTGGGTCATGTCAGTAAGCGGGAATGGACTTTAACCATTCTACCTAACTAAGTTGCTCATGTGTAAAATGAAGGTCAGAGACAGCATCCGAAGCATGCATTCCAGTCATCATCCAAAAATGCATCAGGCATACCAATATGGTTGATGTAGGGCATGTCAGTAATTAAGGAGGAATGGACCTTAATCATTCTTCCTAACTGGACGCGGATGCCAAAGCCGGACACTAGGGATATCACATAAGCCCCCTCACTTCATGAGGTGAGCTAAAAATTCGGAAGACCACAGTTCAAACATCTGAAAGAAAACAACCTGAAGAGTCTAAACTTTGCGAAAAGGTTGGAGGGTAACTCTACTTGTCTTAAATATGGTAAATTTGCAAAGAGTTTTTATAGCAAAAGTAACATCATGATTGTATTTTGTATGCATATGTCTTGCTTAAAGTTCTTTACTGTAAAATTGAGACAAAAATTGGTCAATAAATTATATCTGGAGCACTGTAATACACATATAAGGCCATGTTCACACTACAACTAAATGGGATCCATCTAAATTAAGATAGTTATTCTGTGAAAACCATTTACGTTTACATTGGAAAATTTGAATCGATTGGGATCGATCACAATCAGGTTTTATCGTTCTCATTAAAACCGATTGTGATTGATCTCATGCTCGTTTCAAAGCACTTAAATCGATTCCAACTGTTTACAGCAAAGCTGAAATCGTTTTTGAATCGATCTTTTTGAAACCACCTCTTTTTAATCGGGCCAAATAAGATCGATTACAATCAATCGTTTTATGAACAGCAAAAACCGATTGGGATCGATCGCAAAGATTCAAATATTGTCAGTGTGAATGGGGTCTAAGTGTTTTATGCTTCCACTACCAGAATCTTGCTTCAGAAACTTTTCATTGCAAAAGTAGCAAATGTATAAATTGAAAGTATTTTTCTCCATAGGACAACGTAACCAATAGCCCACTACATTCTTGGGAACGTAATGGACTGAGGGAGGTCTCGATGGGGGTACCTTTCCCGAAATCCCGGTAATTTTCTCTACACTTTCTCGTTTACGAGCGGGAAAATATTTTACAGATACTCTTAAAGAGGCCGCATTTTCCCCGTTTCACAGGCTCAATTTTCATCAGTTCCCACTTCACCCTGGACATCCTTTCACCTTTTTTACATGCACTTTTTTCCAACGATTCTGTTTCCCGCTTGCTTAGAAAAGTCAAACCCGTTTTCCTCTTATACCCAATCGAGACCCACACTTAGGGATACGGTCAAAGAGTTGAACTACCAAGTGAACTATGTATTACTATCAAGGATCTACCTACTGACCTATTATCATTGTTCTACCTCTTGCAGTTTCTGAGACATCAACTTTAATGCAAAACTTAACTGGACGTACGGACAGAAGGACTAAGGGTAACACTATATGCCCCTTCAACATTTGTGGGCGGGGCATAAAAATAAAAAATGAAAATATCAGTAATAGATAAACACAAGATGATAAAAGTTGCTTTGTTAAAACGACAGATATTTCGGTCTAACAGTGGGTATGAAAGGTGCGCGGGTGTACGAAAAATAAAATATCACAATAAGTAGAATGAAAAATTAGAAATTGGCTTGCACGATGCTCTTTTTTCTGTTTGCATTTAACACGGCAAATAACGACTCTCCAACACTGCAACACAGAAAACGGACAACACTCTGCACGAAAATAACCCTGTGCCATCCTCATAACTAGTACACGGCGACAACTGGTACTCGACCAGTATTTATAACCTATCACNATTCTACTTAGCAACCATATATCCTAGAATTCTTTTAGTAACAATAATGACTATCAATAGGTAGATTTCAAAGATAATGAAAAAAATTATGCCAAGGGTGTATTACAACTGTTTTCTGTGTCAAACAGGGAGTGCGGGGATAGCTGTCGTTTCCGACAACATCTAGTTTCTGTTTGCATTTAACACGGCAAATAACGACTCTCAAACACTGCAACACAAAAAACGGACAACACTCTACACGAAAATAACCCTGTGCCATCCTCATAACTAGTACACGGCGACAACTGGTACTCGACCAGTATTTATAACCTATCACGTTTTATTTCTTGCATATTAATTTCGTTTTCATATTCGTACATGTGCATGGTTCAGGATTTAAAGGACCTGTATTGAACCCTGTGACTGACCAATGATGCTTGATGTATCTTCTGCTTGGAAAAAGGGCCGGTGCAAGCGATTTTGATATTTAATGTGAAGGGTCAAAATTCAGAGAGTATAACCAGTGATGGATTTAGGGGGCCTAAGCCCCCCCCTTTTAGGTTGGAACATATTTAAAATTCCTAGGGATTTTTCGGATAATTGGGTTCCAGGTCCCCCCTTTTTGAAAAATTATGGATAAGCCCAATACCCCCCTCTTAGCAGGAAGTCTGGACCCGCCACTGATAACCCCCATTTTTGGACTCTGGCCTTATTTTCGGTGTACGAGTCTATGGGCTCCATCAAGGACGTATAATGATTTTATAAGTCCTTGGCTCCATTGACTAAAATGACCAGCCATTTTGTACTTGAACTTCGAAAGTGAAAAAATGAACTTGGCATCTCTAATCTTGTGTGTGCTCTAGCTAGCTAGCTGGACTCAATGTGGAGGGGGTCTTACCCTCAAACAAACGCACATTACTAATATAAGCACCCTGAGAAAGTACAAAGAGAAAAGCACAAAGAAAATTGTACCCGGAGAACAGTCGTGTCCGTTTGGACCGTAGATTCAGGAATATCAGCAAGAAGAAAAGTATTTAATCCCGAGAATTCATCTTCTCTGGACCCGCCAGTCTCATTTAAGACAATAACATGTCTGTGAAAACTGTATTACCTGGCTACCTGTATTCGTGGCTGATGGGTCGTCTCGAGATGTTTTCCCGCCATATTTTTTCCGCGCCGCCTCGGAGTGAAAAAAAAATACTAAAGAAGATCGGAAAAAGAAACTGACATTTAATCAATATCCACATTAAACATGTTAAGACTAAACATTTGTCGTTAGTTAGCTCGAGAAGGCGTATGGCAATTTATTGGTAAGAAAAATCAGAGACGTCTCTGACTGCATGATTTAATGCATAAATACCAACTTACTTCCTCTGCAAACGTCTTCTTCTGTTTACAGGGTATGACATCTCTACACCATTCCACATTTTTGACTTTATCTTTGAGCTTTCTGAAAATACACAAATGAGATTCGTTTAATGGCAGTTCTTTCAACTGAGGGTTTGGGCGTTATTCGTCTTGTTTTATATGACTTTTAAATTTGAAACAACCAATAGGAAAACGGTTCTTTTGTTTTCACTTTTTATGACGAAATGAAACAAGATACGCCACACCCATTGAAAGTCCTTGACCACACCCATAAAGAAATGAGCGGAATATGGCAGTCTTGGTTAAAAGGAAACCAGAGAAAAGTGCTATTATTAAATTATTTTCTGAACGGACAAAACAAAATATAATACAAAAGATCTAGGGGTTTAAAGCTTTTTTTGCATGTTTCACTCTTTTAGTCCAATTGAATAGGATATTATTGAGAGGGACAAGAGGGGTTTCATTATGTATCACGTATTCATTTGTATCTGACAGTATTAACAGTACAATTTTCATGATTAAGAGCAATTTCGTGCCTTCTATTAACCCTTTACAGTAACACAGTAAAAATACAGTAACACAGTAAAAATTGAACAGAGCAGAAAACATAAAATTGTACAAAAACAGTTAACAAATAATTTATTTTTACCAAAAAAACATTTAGCAACCAGTGAAAATCCCCCCTATTATTGCCCATCCTAGATATATAAGTCAGTTCAGCCGAACCTTATTGGGTGTAATCATGGAGGTATAATCACAGATCGAAATGATGTTATCTTTCACAATGGGGGCCTTGTCTTAAGCCAGTGGTGTCAGGTGCCTGGGTCAATGATCCAACCCCTTCCTCCATTCATGAGTCAAGACAAAAACGAGAAAGAACTCACTGTAAGCTCTATATATTTTATTGGGTTACTTAAAATTCTCCTGACAGTACACTATGATTGTGGGGACAAGAGGGGTTTCATTAACTTGCAGTGAATCTTTAGTTTTCTCAAAAGCTTTTAACAGTAAATTCATATCTATGACAACAGCCACAAAACAAGTACTTAGTAACACATTTTTTATTGATTAACAGCAAACAGTGCTTTTTATTTGCCTTAACAGTTAACACAAAGTAAAAACTTAACAGAACAGAAAACACCAAATGGTCCAAAACCACTGTGTCCAAAACAGTTAACAACTGATTTCACCAAAACATTTAACAACCAGCTAGCCCCCTCTCTCATATTATCATGTTAGGAAATAATGTAAAATGTACCAAAACAAGTCAATTCGAGTGCGACACTCGTATTTTATTTTAGTAGTATTGTTTCAGTCACATCCCGGTTTGTTCTAATTGAATGATACAAATGTAATATTCGATTGGACCCATTTACATGCACAGTTTCCAGTCCTGTACAGTGATTTTAAGGAGGTTCGCTCCTCATGTTTTGGAATTTCTGTCAGATTTTCGGAATCCTCGGGTTTTATCCATTTCAAACTATTATAATTTTTTGTCCATTAACCCCCTTATTTTTGTCCATAATTTTATTTTATACATCTTTGTGACCATTCTGTAAAAATTTCATTGAATTCTATTTATTCTGTCACATTCATTCTTGGTCAAACTGTGCTAATGTTTATCCTATGAAAAATCAGAGGAGTTCAGTTTCCCGCCAAATTTTCAATCACTTGTACCTCAAAAACGAGATCATCAACCTATCAATTTTTTTTTCACTTAAATTACTTCTTTTTCAATTTTCTAACATAAAATCATGTTCCCATAGCAGAAAGTCTGGATCCGCCACTGATATTTGCGTAATATTTTAGGGGGTCTCATGGGTACCCCTCTCCCGAAATCTCGTCAATTTTCTCCATTTCCCCGTTTTACGGGGGGGGGGGGTATTTTACAAACACCCATTAAGCGGTCGTTTTTCCCCTTCACTATGGACATCCTTTTCAGTTTTCTTTGTCACGATGCCGTTTCCCACTTCCTTATAATGAACAATCCTGCGTCTCGCTAATACTCCATCGAGGCCCACTTTTAGGAATATGAATAATTGATCATATAAGGTACCCTACGTACACGCACAGGGACTTGCTGCCGGCCTAGAAAAAAATGTTTACTATCAAAATATCAAATATGAATCTCGGAGTGTTTTTTTTCTCCGAGATTCATATTTGATAGTAAACATTTTTTTTTCTAGGACGGGAGCCGTTGAAGTCCCTTTGTGTACAAGGCTTAGTTTTACACACCTGTTAGTGAATGTACTTGCATACGTGAATATACTTAAGGTTCAAGTACGATAATAAGTGTAAATTTACCTGGTACATGTATGTATTTTGTTTAGAGCAGGTAATGCACACTGTGCAAAATACTGTTTCTGTCGTTCGAAATGGACACTGTATAAGGAAAAAACGTGAGCATATGTTTATGGTTTGATGAATATACAATGTCGAATCCCGGCGTGGAATACGCGGCCTTGTGATAAGATAAAACTTGGTTATCAATAGAATCCCGGCGTGGAATACGCGGCCTTGTGATAAGATAAAACTTGGTTATCAATAGAATCCCGGCGTGGAATACGCGACCTTGTGATAAGATAAAACTTGGTTATCAATAGAATCCCGGCGTGGAATACGCGGCCTTGTGATAAGATAAAACTTGGTTATCAATAGAATCCCGGCGTGGAATACACGGCCTTGTGATAAGATAATTATACTATAACTAATCCGAGGTTCTGATTATCGCAAAATATTCAACGAATGATCGAATAACGCAGTAATTCACGAATGCGCGCAGCGCATGAGTGAATTACAGCGTTTTTCGATCATGAGTTGAATATTTTCGATAATCAGAATCTAGGATTAGTTATTGTTTTTATTATATAGATCAGTTCTTGCATATTTAATGGTTCAATTTAAGATTCTTTTCATGAACTACGTTTTCGATGTTAATCCGCTGAGACGTTTACTTAACAACGACGTTGACAACGTCTTTTGTGACGTCACTTCCTAGAGTGAAATTATGGAAAATAATTTCACAGTTAATTATCACTTTTAATTCACTGAGAAATTTCAATCTTTCACTGCAATCTATATAATAAAACTTGGTTATCAATAGAATCCCGGTGTGGAATACGCGACCTTGTGATAAGATTCAACTTGGTAAACCAAAAGGCTTTTGACACTGTCCCGCAAAAGACTAATTTTAGAACTACAAGCATATGGTATAAAGGGGAAGCTGCTACTATGATTCAAAGACTTTTTACGGGATAGGCAACAGAGAGTTGTACTAAATGGTACTCACTCGTCTTGGACTACTGTGACAAGTGGTATATACCTCAGGGGAGTGTGCTGGGGCCGATCCTTTTTCTAATTTATGGTGAGACGTTACTAAATGAACGTCACGGTAAGAGTTACCTCCCTCCGATTGCGTTTGAACACTGTAGACGTAAAAAGGTGACATGGCAAGATCAGCGTTTCATTCAACGGAAAGGAAATATGGCTGATCCTGAGATAATATAAAATTATGTCAAAATTTAAAATTAGCGTTTGCAATGGCTTTTTTGTTGGTTATTGTTAAAATAAAAGTGATATGTAGAGCTATGGAAAAAGGTCAGTTCCCACCTGAAACTTCTATTTGTACGTGTTAGTATTATGCAAAAACGATTGACTATTTCAGAAATTAATTAGAAACCATTTCTGGTCCAGTTTCGTTCCTTTGCAATTTTCTGTCACAATTTTTTAACATTACAGTTTTGTTTTGATGTGTTTTAATGAATAACAATAAAGAAAAACTTTGCTGCAGACGGAACATTGTAATATAAAAACGGAACTCATTCCGATTTTTTTCAAATTTTCAGTCGGAATATCCACCAAACCTCGACATGCTTTCTGAAAAATCGCAGTCCCGGTAAAGTTCGGAAATTTTATACATATTTTGAAAGTGTTTACCAAGGCATTGGCTGTTAGATTTTTGGATGAGCTTGGAGCTTAGATTTTCACACGAGGCAGATTTTTATTACCACTTTTTCCGATAAACTCTCTTATTGAGCAATTCTTACCTTTTCTTATGGACATTGTGCATTATTGAATTTTTTAACGCAAAACTGAAGGCCAGATTTTTTTCTGTAGACGGAACATTGCAATATTTTTTTTTCAATTCCAGCCCCCTTTTGAAAATTAAATGGTCCGTTCCTTTAAAACGTCTTTAATTCGTATAATTGTTAGTCGTTGTATTTTTATATATGAATCTGTTCCGGACCATACGCGTATTTGGACCGTACGCGTACGGTCCGGACCATATCCGTATTTTTTTGTATACGGTCGGACCGTACGCGTACGGTCGAGGTAATATAATGTAAATATTAATGATATTATATATTATAAAACAGAGAAGCAAATCCCCGTTATATATGTTTTATATGTGATTTCAGCTCGCACTGTTTTGTTTTGTTTTTGTTTTTGTATTTTTTTTTGTCATCTGTCAATACTCTGTTTAGTTGTTAACTTATGAAAATGTCTTTGAAAGAAAATTCAATTTATATTTGAAATATTTACTGAATACAGACCGACAGGTGTTGGAAGATATGGCTTTTGACGACTTTTTGATTTTTTTTTCGACAAATGCATGCCACATACACAAAGCCTTTTAAAGACGTACCTCATGTAAAGTTGATGATAAATATTAAAAATTATAATAATAGGAATCAAAATCAAAATATGTAGAAATTTCTATAGGGACCAGTTTTTTCTCTTTCTAGTAAACGATGCAAATTATTAGGGAGCATGTCAAAACAAAACGTGTAAAGGTGAACAGAATCAATGGTTGCATGTCTCAGTAATGTCACACATAGCGGTCATGCCCGAATGTACAAGGAACTCAATACTGAAGTTTAAAACTTTCCCCATTGATTAAACGATTTTCATTATATGTGTGAAATGTATTCAAAATTAAAGGAATTCCTTAGGATACCCATACGGTCAGCAAACCGAAATGGTCTGGCTCGATCAAGACCGTATGAGTATACGCATACGGTCGGACCGTACGCGTATGCATGGTCGGACCATACGAGTACGGTCCGACCATATGAGTATACGCATATGGCGTGGACCGTAGGCCTACGGTCCAAATACGCGTATGGTTTGGAACAAATCCACAAAAACATGTTTAATTGTAATATTTTTGTTTTCTTTTCATGAATTCGAATACATCGTTAGTCTATTTATATCTTACTGACATTTAGATGAAAAAACGAAAACAACTGGGATGCAGTTTTATTGTGTATCTATGTTTGTCCTTTGTATGTAGAAAGGAATCTTATCCACTAATATTGTCATTTACGAAATTTCTATATCCAAAGAATTTCGATTGATGCCAATCTTCTATTGCAGCTGTGCTTTCTTGAAAGAGTGAGTTTGCAGTTCTGTACTGTAGTAAGCACAAGATCGCACAAGTGAGATCGTGGGTAAAATACAGATCGCGCCTGCATGTTAAATTTGTGTTTAGTGCTTTTTCCAAAGAATGGCATCCACCATTATATCAGGACAAAAAGTGGCGATTTTTCGGCCTGGAATCATAATAATATGGGACTGACTGGGGCGACATGTCTGTCTTTGCATGAACAGACCTTATTTGTGCTAGCACATTACGGAAGCGTATTGATGCCACATAAAGAAAAAAATATCTCGTAATTATGAGATAATTATCTCAAGATCATGACTTATTATCTCATTATTAAGAAGTAATATCACATAATTATGAAATAATATCTCATAATTATGAGATA
>MJUU01048271.1:0-10347 GCA_002080025.1 Modiolus philippinarum | reverse complement strand
AAAAAAAGGTGTTTAATAGTCATCACATCCTATATAATACCGGCTATCGGTTTAGCAGATTGGATAGCACCTGTTGTCACGGTTGCCATTTTAAACAACTGAAATTGCTATCTTGAACAGCATTTTTTTGCATTGTTGAACATCTGCTGATTAAGATAGCAATCTCCACTGTATAAAACGGCAACCGGCACAACAGATGTTATTCCATCTACTGAACCGAGATGCATTTTGGGTAGTACTAGAGCCAGGGTATTCAGACAAAAGTTTGTTGCTTTGAACTACATTTTACACTTCATTGAATATCATTGAACTTCAACTGGTTTATTTTTCTGATGCTTCAACTGGTTCATATATCTGCCGCTACCAGTCTAGCTTAATACCTATTCTAAGGTAAGTTTGATAATGAAGAATTGAAACTTTTAAGCATAAATTATGAATGTTTATGAGACGTAAACTTATAAGATTGAGAAACAATTTTCGGGAATCATTTTCTTACACCACCAGGGAACTACATATTGTGTTATCTATATCCCTGGTATCACAAATTCAGTTTGAGCAGCCATCTTTAGTTTCCTGTCTACAGAATATGGAAGGCAATTCGTATTGGAAGACATATAAAGTGTTCATGTGTTGGCTATTATATTTTAATTTGGGACATGAATCACGACTATCTGTTGTGACTCTGTTTTCCTAGGGAATAATTGGAGACCATTGGACATTGTTGTAGTACTTATTTTGACACTATGGTAGCATTTGTAGCATCCATGATCACCTATTAACTAAGAAACTTTCAGAAAACAATCTCAATTTTAGCGGGATTCGGGATTTTCTAATTTTAAGTCCGGGATGACGGGATTTTGTAAAAATAATTTCGGGATTCCGGGATCAGACCCCCTCCTGCCCCCCNCCCCCCCCCCCCCATCTTTACGATACAGGAGACTGTACGCACAGATTTAGTGCAAACTTATAAGATATTAAATAAAGTTGAAAAGGTCGCCTGCACTATATTTCTAATACAAGAGACCATAACAAGGGGACACAAACACAAGATATACAAAAACACTGTCGGACAAACAGACGTAAATACAGCTTATCGAGTAGTGGATAAATGGAATTCCTTACCAACACGTGTTGTTGAAGCCAAAGGTGTCAACATCTTCAAGAGTGAGCTTAATAAGCATTGGAAAGAGTTTTCGATAAAATTTACTCCTGACTGCTATTGACCGGAAGCAGGTATCAGTGACAATTTAGTGATGGATCAGAGAGGCCCTAGGCCTATATAGAGATCTCGAAGACAAGGTAGACAAGGTAGGTAGACGATGGAATTCCGGTGCGGAATACGCGACCTTGTTATAAGATTTGGTTTGGTTATCAATGGAATCCCGCTGTGGAGTACGAAACCTTATGATAAGATTAGACTTGATAATCAATGGAATCCCGATGTGGAAAACGCAACCTTGCGATAAGATTGGACTTGGTTATCAATGGAAATCCGGTGTGGACTACGCGACCTTGTGATAAGATGAGCCTTGGTTATCAACGGAATCCCGGTGTGGACTAGACGACCTTGTGATAAGATATTCTTGGTTATCAGTGGAATCCCGGTGTGGAATACGGGACCTTGTGATAAGATTAGACTTGGTTATCAATAGAATCCCGATGTGGAATACGCGGCCTTGTGATAAAATAAGACTTGTTATCAATAGAATCCCGGTGTGGAATACGCGACCTTGTGATAAGATCAGACTTGATTATCAATGTAATCCCGGTGTGGAATACGCCTCCTCGTGATAAGATTAGACTTTGTTATTCTCGGAAATCAATGCGTCATATTTATAGAGTCTGTAAGTCTCGTTCAGTTTTGAAACTTCCGGGCACATACTTTGTACCCGGAAGTTGCATTTGTAACAAAAACGTATGACGTTTTCAAATTACAATTTTATCGCGATTTCTCGGTGTCACATGACGAGACTTACAGACCCTATTGGTCGTGATAGTTCCGCATTTGATGGCCCGTGGCTCTCCTCATACATTTACATACATATTAAACAAATGGGTGTTAGATACTTAGCTTAAACGATACCACCGCAAGAATTAAGCATCAAATTATGGAGGAAATTTTTTCCCAAAGTTTTTAAATGAAAAATAACAATAAACTAAAATGTAGTTTACCACACTTTTATCTGAAATTAAGTTAAAGTTTAAGTTACCTCTTGTAGGATATATCATATGGTATGTACTTCACCTTTGCTTCCTTGTAATGTGCATTGACTTACAAAATACCATCACAGTGCTAACTAAAGATAAAAATGTTCAACATGAAGAAATAGTTTGAGAAGAAACAGAAAGATAGTGTGTTTCTTGAGAAGGTGACACGGTTTTGGGAAATGGGAAAAAAGGGTAAAAAATTAAGGGAAATGGGAAAAATGATTAGGAAAGTGGGAAATGGGAAATTTTACTACCTTGAAAAAAAATAAATATTGATTAAAAATCAAAAGTGGTCGTTTTTTTTTTCAGTTCTTTTACTCACAAGATCAACTTCTTGGTTGTTCCTATGGGTCCCGAATTTGGGTTGTAAAATCGTCTAGTTTCTGTTGAGCTTTTCCAGACATCACTTGTTATAGAATTGGTAGATAGAGAGGTTTAACTGAAGGAAATGAAATTATTCTCACAGAAAGAACTATAAAGAAATGCATAGAGAGTCGCTTGATAAATACAGCAATGATGACAATGAAGGACAATGATCATGAATCTATTGTCCCCATGATAAATCTTTCCGTATCATCTGTTAGCAGGCAACGGCGTAAGACCTCTTCATATTAAAGAGTCTATTTTGCTTGACTATATTTTATTCACTGTCATTGACTTGAGTGAGCAGTGATATTAACCTAAATAGTTATGTAAATATGTTTCATCTTCATTGTATCCTCTTGTTTATCTTGAATTGATATTGTTTTTTTCCAGCTCTTGGAGAAAATAACAATGACACTTGATAAGGTTTATCATGTCTCCCCAACTTTCTGCTGTCTGTCTGTTCGTCACAAAGTTTTTCAGCACAACTCCTTTGATACTACTCAGCAGAACTTAATGAACTTAGTATGCTACGGACATAAATTTGACCAAACATGGCAGGAAAGATGTATGGAAGATCCTTTACAAAAAGTAATCATGTACGTCATTCCTATCCGTTTAAAGTAGGGCCGGCAGGGCATAGCATAGTTTAACATTGGACCCGGTCGGAAAACACCAAAAGCTCATCTGGCTATAGCCAGGGTGAGTTTTCGCCATCACTTTTCGCCTGTCGTCAGTCTAAACTTTTCATTCAAAGATCTTCGTCTCTGGAACTTTTGGGCTAATTGAAACCAAACTTGGCCGCAATAGTCTTTAGATGGTCCCTGCAAAATGTTGTTTTTGTTAGGTCAATGTCATATCCAAGATGGTCGCCAGCGAGGAACATAGTTTTAACATTGGACCATATGGGAAAACACATTTAAAGATATTCTCCTCTAAAATTGTTGAGTCAATGGGAACCAAACTTGGCCATAATAGTCCTTTGGTGGTCCCCTGCACAAAAGGTATTTTTAACGTTCGCGCTATATCCAGACTGGCCGCCATCGTGGAACATACTAGCATTTTTAACATTGGACCCTATGGGAAAACGCATTCTGAGATATCATCCTCTGAAACTGCTTAGCCAATTGGAACTAAACTTGGCCACAATAGTTTTTAGGTGGTCTTATGCAGAAAGGGTGTTTTTACATGTATGACCACGCTATATTCATGATAGATGTCGGCAGTAAACATAGTTTAACATTGGGTCCTATATGAAAACAAATTCAAAGAACTTCTCTGCAACTGCTTAGCCAATTCGAACTAAACTAGGCCACAACAGTCTTTTGATGGTCCCCTGCAGAAGAGGGAACCAAAGTTGGACCCAACAGAAACACATTACAGGTCTTGTCCTGTGAGAATACCCTAGGCAAAGTGGAGTTTAATTTAGATCCTTTAACAATGACTGCCTGTGTTAGCCGGGGTCCAGGTAAGCGATACGGGCTCCTGAGAGCCTCAATTTTCATTAATCTGCTTAAAGTATAATATCAAAACTGACCAAACTGTACTGGAATAATATATGGAAGGTCCTTTACCAAGTATGCTTACGACAAAAATACATGGCCGCCAGCGTGATACATAGCTTAAAACTAGACCCTTACTGAAAATCATATTTTGATAATCTCCTCTGAAACCACAGAAACAAATTCAACCATAATTTATAAGAATTATGCATGGCAGACCCTTGATAACAAATATCCCATAGTGGTCTACAAGATTGTGATGTCGACCTTAAAACTTATGCATTGATGACTTCAAGTTATTGGTAACATACTGTTGTTTAAGTAACCTATTTGTGAACGACCAAGGTCTATCAAGGAAGTTACTGTATGGACCAAATGCCCTTGAGTAGCGAATGAGTTTGGAGAAATGAGCTCCATATGCTACAAAGAAAGGGGAAGTTGACTATTGGAAAAGTGAAGGAATCGTGTTTGTGTTACAACCTAGTTTTAAGTCTACATCAATTTCCAGATGATGGTCAAGGAATAAGACCGATGTGGAAGTGATGTGGTATCTTTAATTTTGAGCTCTTTTGGTTAGACAAGTTCAGGGAAACAACCAAAGCCAGTGTTGTTTAGTGACAAAGTATCATCTATATAACGGAGGCTAAAATAACATGATTGGGCTCATTTTTTACCTTTAGTTTGAAGAAACCCTTCAATTTTTTCAGCCTCATAAGAGTGGAGAAACATATCAGCTGAAAGAGATGCATAGTTTGTGCCCATTTGGCTTTCTTTAGTCTGTTAAAAACAAGTCCTCTAAACTTACAAATATATAATGGATTAGAAACTCTAATATTTAATCACTTCTTCCTCTGTATATTTTTTCTCCAATTCGTTGTCGTATTTTACAAAGTATGCTTGTTCTCTACCTATATAACAATGTACTTATATCTCTGTTATGGGAGAACCATCTATGAATTAAATCATTCATGTTCATGGGAAATGGTAGTATATAAGTGCAGAGAAGTCAAAAGTTGAAAAGCTGTTACAGTGCGAAAATGATCTAGAGTTCGAGATGTCAAGTAGATCTCTAGAGTTTTTCAACATTCACATTTCGTTAGCACAACTTCCTGAAAAGCAAGTATCAAAATATATTTGAAGGCCCCTTTTTACAGCTCTAAAGCTTAGAAATAGGCTTTGTAGAACATTTAACAGATCCAGTGGTGTACCATTCTTTGTATAGGCATTAGTATAATTTGTGTATCCAGTACAAAGAGTGGAGATCATTGTCTTCATCCTTGTTCAAAATCCCAAAGGAAAGCAAAACTTTCATGACTGTAATATCTTCTCCTTAGACAGTGTAGTAGCTGTGTAGGATGGGTTGCCCTGAGAATACCAATTCCAAGTTCACTGAAATTAATTTTACAGATAAAAATGATGTTATTATGGGGCCTTATCTGCAGGAACAACAAGATATTTGTCATAAATGGAGGACAAATATCTGGCAACATCAGCATTTTCGAAAATTGATGTTGATTTAGTTCTCATTGACCCTTGTAGCTGATTGATTCGTTTTGGGATCACAGACCTCAGAACCTTAATCCACTCCAAAAAGAGAATAAAGGTCGTCATCTTATTCATGCTCAATCTTTTTTTCTGGCATAGTCCTCCGCAGCATCCATAAGATGCTTAAATTTTTGTTCCCAGTTGATACATTGTGCATGGTGCACGGAGTTTAGGTCCTTTTGTAAGGATATTTTCTCATGATGGAAGAACTTGTAATTTTAACTTTATGGAACATATGAGCAAATAAAATTGTTGATCGATGTTATTGGCGTTTCAAAATGTAAAAATGTGGGAAATGGGAATAGCCAATAAAATGTGGGATTTGGGAAAAAGCGGCCAAAAAATGTGGGAACTGTGAAAAAAGGTCGAAAAAATCTGGAACTTGGGAGGGCAGACCCCTCGTGTCATCCCCTCTTTCTCATAGATTCAATACATTTATGTATTTGAGAAGAATTTCAAAAAAATTCCAAAATAACACACATTACCACATAAGCGTTCCAACGGTTTTCAGTTTTTGTCATAATAAAACTATTTCGAAATACTTAAAAAGCACGATACGATGATTTCTGAATACTTTCTACACTCCGTGTGGTCAACAATAGAATTAAACACTTTACTGACTAAAATTCATAAAATAAAAATTTATTGCTTTTCATGGCCATATTTTCCTGTTGTCTGTGCGTTGCAACTACCGTTTTCAGTGCGTTGTCACTGCGTTATCATAGACCAGCGTGAATATTCCTTCTTAGCTTCGATAAATGCAGTTTTTGGTTTATTGCATGATTATCGTAATGCATGAAGATGCTTAAAAGCAACAGAAAAGATTATTTAAATCCCATTTATTAGGTTGTATGGTATGCTAAAAGTTGTCTCGCGAATCCAAAACCCCCACGAGTAAGAGGACTATTATGGCAAAGTTTGGTTCCACTTGGCTTTGTTGCTTCAGGAGAAAAGACCTTTAAATGCTTTAAAACAGATTCCAAAGTTAACTCAAGGCAAGGGGATCTCCTGTAGTTGGCGATCACCAGAATTGTTAACAATTCTGGAACAAAAATTTATTCCAGAATTGTTAATTTCTTACAAGATTGAATCTGAATATTAATAATGCCTATAATTTAGACATTTCTATGACAGATAAATAGGGTGGTAACTTGTTTTTCTATTACATTTCACAGAAATGACAGATATAGCATTGGCTTTGTAATAACTATAATTGTTTTTTAAAGATGAAAAGGGCCGTTTGTTATAAATATCTTCCTCTGTGTAATTGCATTATGAACTTCAACGATTGCTACACGGAAAGTGACGCTGCTGCTGCGGGGTCATCTGATAAAGAATCATTGTTTTCATTGTCACTCCATTCAGTTTGCAGTATTGGTACTAAGATTCCAGTTGATAGTCTTTTGCGATGTCTTTGGCTTTTGTTGTAGTTTTTATGGTTTGTGTCTGGAGATCTGCCAAATACTGTGTTGCACATGCAGGTGGTTTTCTTTGGTGGCCTCATCGTTGCAAAAAAACAAAAACAAAACAAAAACAAGCTTTTTGTTTTGTAAAACTTTATTTTTCTTTATATTGGCAGTATAAATGTCTGATGTGATTGCCTGAATGGGTTTTATAAGTTCATCAAGAGGTGAGTTGGCGTTTTTTGTCAGCTTGGGACAATTAAAGACATTATCCCAGTGTTTGATTGATCACCCTTTTACTAATTAAAGTATGTATATACTATACCCTTTGATCTATAATTGTATACTTTCATAATAATTGTTATCTATAGTCTTTGATCAAAATTTTGATAAATTCTTGGTACATGTAACAATTTTGGAACAACAATCCTGACTTAATTAACATTATTTAAAATTTTAACAATTCTGGAACAATTCTGGAATAAATTTTTGTTCCAGAATTGTTAACAATTCTGGTATTCCAGAATTGCGATCGCCAAGTACAGGATTGGTAAAGTGATTTGTATACAAATCCTTGGTTAACTATGTTCCTAAATGACGGCCACCTTGGATGTGAAATGGATTTGCAGGACACATTTTCAAAAAGCGGATCCCTAAGGAAAACTCACCATATTTTGGTTCCAATTGGACAAAAATTTTCAGAAGAGACGACCTTTGAATGTGTTTTTCCCTAGGCTTCAATGTTAAATTAAGTTCTCCGCTGATGGTCATCTTGCATGAGGTAGTGACTTGAACGACACGTTTTTAAAGGGACCACATACGGAATATTATAGCCAAATTTGGTTCAAATTGGCATATCTGAAAAATTCTTCTTATAGGGTTTGATGTAAAGCTGTTATGAACAATTTGGTTCAAATGGGCTTTGTGGCTGCAACTACAAAAAATTTTCCCAAAGGGTCTAATGTTTTAGCTAATATGACCAAATTTGGTTCACTTTGGCTTTGTGGCTTCAGATACAAAAAAAAAAGATACAAAAAAAAAAAACATCCCATATGGGCTAATGTTAAACTAATTCATTGCTGGTGTATTATTTGATGTGTTGCAGACTTGCTGGACACTTTTTTCAAAGCGGGCAACCAAAGAAAATAACTGTGATCATGTTTAGATACAATTTGCTCCTAGAGGGGAAGATCATAAACATGCTTTTTATAGTCTCCAATACCAAGCTGGTGGCCATCTTAGATGAAGAGTGAATATTTAAAGTAGGTCACCCAAACCTAAGTTTGATTCAAAGTAGCAAAAGTGGTTTTCAAGATTAAAATCTTCTAAATGTGCTTCCATTGGGTCCAATTTTAAACTATGTCCCCCCCCCCGGTTGCCATCTTGGATATCTTAAAGCGGACTTTTACGAGTTTTGTTATAATTGGTCAAGTAGTATTAGATGATATACTTTAATGTTATTCCACATTGGGTCCAGTTAATAAAAACCAAGTTCCTTGCTTGCGGCCATCTAGGATGTGATGCGAATCTGCTGGCCACAGTTTTTAAAGAGGACTACCAAAGGACTATTATGACCAAGTTTGGTTCCAATTACCTAGTCGTATAAGAAAAGAATATCTATAAGAGAAGAACAAATGGCAGCCAAATATACCCCCCGCTCATTGAACCCTGGATCGATATGTTAAGTGCAAATTTAAGTTGGTGTGGACACACACAGTACAAGTGTGGACACAATGCAAGTATGGACACAATGATATTATCTTCAAGAAAGAACTTTTCACAAGGATTCCAATGAAAATACTCTTGTCTAAATCAGACAAATATGAAATTCACCTTTTTTAGCCTATTTGACATTTTACACAAAAATCACAAGCATTAGAGAAATTTCATTGCAACACTTTGAAAACAACTTGAAAACAACTTTTCAAGAGGATTACAATGAAAAAAGTGTGTCTCTCCAACAGTTTGACTTCACAATATCTATGCTTAAAATTTTGTCTTGAGGAAAAAAAAAGATAATTGCAGGAGAAATCAACGAAAGTCAAAGTCGAATTATCTCTCCTTCCTGATTTCAAACAATAATCATATTCCTTCATGCACATCTACATTAAGTGTTCTTCCTTTGCGTAAAGTTTCATCAAAATCCTTCAAGTGGTTTAAGAGGAGTTGCACTTACTAGGTAACCCATACATAGGAATCAATGAAAAGTCAAAGTCAAATTATCTCCCCTTCCTGGATTTGAACAATAATTATATTCCTTCATGCACATCTCCATATAGTGTCCTTCCTTTGTGTAAAATTTCATTGAAATCCTTCAAGTGGTTTAAGAGGAGTTGCGCTTATAAGGTAACCAATACATAGGGAATCAACAAAAAGTCGAAGTCAAATTATCTCCCCTTCCTGGTTTTGGACAACAACTATATTCCTTCATGCACATCTCCATATAGTGTCCTTACTTTGTGTAAAGTTTCATCAAAATCCTTCAAGTGGTTTAAGAGGAGTTGTGCTTACGAGGTAACTCATACATAGGGAATCAACAAAAAGTTAGTCGAATTATCTCCCCTTCCTGGTTTTGGACAACATCTATATTCCTTCATGCACATCTCCATATAGTGTCCTTCCTTTGTGTAAAGTTTCATCAAAATCCTTCAAGTGGTTAAAGAGGAGTTGCGCTTACGAGAAGTGTGGACAGACGGACGGACAGACAGGGTTTGTTTGCGGGGAGTATAACTAGAAAAACTGTGAGCAAAGCTCACTAATAAATACCCCCCACAACCCCATTTGATTCCAGAAATCATAAAATCAATCAAATCAAATTCGGAAATAGGAGCTGCACATCTACATTATGTCATGAACACTGTGCTAAAGTTTCATGAAAATATATTCAGTGGTTCAGGAGGAGTAGCGGATAAGAGATGGGTACCCACTAGTAATGTAATGGGCAAGTCAAGGTTTGGTATGGGAAACTCCAAAAATCAATCGAACCAAATTCTGAAATAGGAGGTGCACATCTACATTATGTCATTAAGACAGTGGTTCAGGAGGAGTAGCGGATAAGAGATGGGTACCCCCTTGTAATGTAAAGGCTAAGGCTATGTTATGCTATGGGAAACCCCAAAAATCAATCAAATCAAATTCTGAAATAGGAGGTGCACATCTACACTATGTAATAAAGTCTGTGTTAAAGTTTCATGAAAATCTGTTCACTGGTTCAGGAGGAGTAGCGGATAAAAGATGGGTACCCCCTTGTATTGTAATGGCCAAGTCCATGTAACCCAAAAAATCAATCAAATCAAATTCTGAAATAGGAGGTGCACATCTACATT
>MJUU01048269.1:14046-51118 GCA_002080025.1 Modiolus philippinarum | reverse complement strand
AACGTAGGAATATTGGCAATTCTTTTCATATGTCTACAAAAGTAAACGATGTTTAATATTTGTTTTACATGTTGTATTTTTGTTTGTCACAAACAATAAAGACTTTGATTTGGAATATAATATTGTTCCACCTCATTTAGATATAAATCATGTTTTTGTAATTTGATTACTTTTTTTTTCAAATTATTCTAACTTTTCGTCACCAATGTCTCTCTGCTGTTCTTGCACACGGTGCAACGTCATACACCTCTTACAGAACAATGACAATGCGCTGCTTTGTGCGTATACACAATAGTTGGCTTGGTCTTTAAACTGGCAAAGTGCTCTTACAATCACTGTCATCCGGTGCCTGACAAAAGGTCTAGTTTCTCAAACAAGTTGGCAATTACAACATATAGAAGAAAAACACATGGCACTCGTCAAGTCGACTTTGAAGGAAACCCTGCATTATAAAAAAGTGAGATGTGGGCACTATAAATAGGTAGTAAGAATAACTTTTGGAAATTACAAAAGAAGATAAAATCCCACAATAGACAGTACGAAAGTATATCCATGTGCGAAATTCTCTTAAATACAAGTACACCATGACTGAAACATATATACAGAGTAAAGTCTTTTTTTCAAATTAACCAGCGAAAATCCACGTAATGTTTGTATGAATTTCGTAGAAACTTGAAATCCCAATTTTCGTTCTTGTTTTAATGTTACCAACCTATTCGAATGTCTTAAAGTTTGATTACATATATTGACATCTTTTGTGACATTACTTCATATCTAAATATTAAAAAAACTATTCGAAAATATTTGTCCGATAGTTAGATGTTAATGACATAATTGTAACTAAACCAAAAAAAAATTCTTTTCATAGATAGTATTTAGAATTATTTATTCGTACGTTATTAACTTCCATTCATTCGTTCCTTTATAATAACCTATGGGCTGCAATAACCTCTCCCTCCCCCGTGCACCACATCTCCCCACTTCTGAACCCCATCCCTTTTCTTTAAGTCCGCATACATTCCCTCTTCAAAATAAAACATGTTAACACAAGCATAATCTGAACACAATGGTGGAATTGGGCCAATTTTTAGACTCACTCATCGAACTTTTGGAAAATTTCGTTTTTCGTTCAAGTTTTTCTTTCATTTGCTTCAAAATGTTGACCAAATGCTTCCCAGTTATAAAAAGGAAGAATCAAATAATAGCTTATTGTATAAGCTTCACAAAGAACCCAAGTTTTATAATTTCTATGCCCAATACGTTCTATAACGCAATTAAACGTGCCCCTACCCCAATGACATATTGACAAAAAATCTGATGTTTTCATTGAAATTGAGTAAGTTTGATGGTCTAGAGAATCCGATGTGCATCTCAATTCCCGATTCTAAAAATTTTTTTTAGTTTTTCAGTCTATTTTCTTCAATATAAAACATGTAAAGATGATGTTTACTTAGTTTAAATTACCAAACTTTTATTTTCAAAAAGACCAAATGCATGGATCTTTGAATATTTTCGTTTTTGAAAAAGTTTTGATTATCCTTTGCCTAATATTATTTTTTAGTAATCAAAAAATCAGAGGATATATTTGCAACTATGCCAATTAATTGAACCAAGCAACACATTTAGGAAACGATATTCAATCAACATTTTCAAGTTATATATCAATTTCATGAAGTATTGGCATCTCAAAATCAAAACAGCAGAAATTCTAAAAAACGGAAAATTCCTATTTTGCATACAATTTTGGACAGGAGAGTCAAAATGAGACCTTTTAAAAAGTTTAAAATTGCTAAAATGATCTTCTGCATCTCAGCGTTAGTGAAATACACACTGGAATTCTCATTAAATATTTTTTGTGATTCAGAGTCTGAATATTTCAAAATTTCCCATTATTTTTGGGGGGAAGAGTACTAAATTTGACATTCCTGAACCTACAATACATCTGAAACTAAAATGTTTGCACACGATTTGTTGTTAACATATCATAAATCTTTATTGCATCGGCAATTATTAAATATATATTAAGATTTTTACGACCCTTAAGTCAAAAAGTCGAAATTGCGAAAAAAATCTAAAATTCCGAATTATTCCATTTTTCAAAAAGTTTATACTGAAAATCTAAACTTTTATGGACCTTAATGGTTTTATTTTCCAACATTGTATCACAACTGATAAGTTAGGCATAAAAACTAGATCAAATGACGAGGAATGTTTATCTGAAAAGAATTGACAGCCTAAAATGGTCATTATTGCATTTTTTGCAGGGTTTGGGGTACATTTTTTGTATTCTTATATAATAAAAAGGGCGTAAAGTACCCGAAACTGTGTTCATTGTAAAGGATATTAAATTGGCTTTTATTTGGTACCAAATTTCATTACACATTATACCCGGTATATCTTTTAAAAAAATTTTGGAACTTTAAAGATGAAACTTAGGTTAAAACGAAAATACAATAATTTTTAAGTGGCCCTTTACTGTCTATGAGTTATGTTCGTGTTAACATGTTTTATGTTGAAGAGGGGACATAAAAGGTCTGAAAGAAAATCGGTCCGGTTCGGAAGTGGGGGGATGCACGGAAAGTGTTTCCAGTCCACGGACTATAATTATGAAAAGCAAAATCTTATAAACGTCCAAAGATAAACTGACAAATACCTATTGTAAGTTTTATTTCTGCAGATGACCATTTCGACAACTTATGTTTCTTCAGTGCAGATAAAATCAAAATATATGATCGACCAGACAGATGTTAAAAAAACCTACAGTGAATAATTTATACAAGGGATATACAGATTTAAAATTAGCTAAGGAAAGAGAGTTGCATAAGCTTAAGGGATATAGTCTTCTTAATTGAAAATGAAATTTTCCAAACTTTAAATGTCGCATGTTTTTATCAAAACAGTTTTCAGGTAAACTCAAAAGCAGTGACTCCTGATTTGGTGAATAACGTCGGACATGACAGTCTATAAACAGAGACATTGACCCAGTGGTAATATACTGATCCCATTTTGACATCTTATGTCTCTTCAGTGCAGCTCTAAGCAAAATGGTAATATTTCATACTGTTAAGTACATGAGAACTGATGTAAATGTAAGTATGACTTAATGTCTAGTAGTGTTAATAAATATCTTGCATAACAATGCCGCCTCAGGGAAAAGAACGTTTGATCAACAAATCATTAATGTAAATTCTAATGAGAAACCTCGGTCGGTTATCTCCCTGTACCAAGTTAGTTATATATAGTTAAAGTAGAGATAATTTTAAAAAAGGTATTGATATGCTAATCAAAATTATCTCACTTTGAACAGTACAAAACTAACTTCGTACAGGGAGATAACCGACCGAGGTTACTCAATGGCTATTATTTGTTGAACTTGTAGTTTATTTTTCTTTAAAATAAAAATTGAAAAATTTGGTATGTTTGCAAATATCAAGCTTCAAAATCAGAATGCATTAAATTTTGATTAAATCAAAAACAGTTTTTATCCTTGCAAATATATTTGGATGGGCACAGAGCCGAAGTCCAAAGACCAGAAAGACAAACAGGTAAATCACCACATGGGAATTGTCAACCACAATTGTCCTTACTTGGTACAAGCATTAACTTTTATCTGCACTGAAGAGATATAAGTTGTCGAAATCCGCATATGCAGAAACTGAATTAAAAGTAACTCAGGTATTATGTTATGTATTACCACTGGGTCGATGTCTCTGCTGGTGGGTTGTTAGTCCCCCAAGGTATCCGCCAACCCAGAAGCCAGTACTCCGATGCCGGCCGGAAAACCGATTTTATCTGGAAACTTGCAATACCTAAAAACAAAATTTTGTTCAAAACTAAAGAGTATCTCCCTCTTGCATAGCTCTGTCCTATTTTGGCTTTTTTATTTAGATCTTATTGGTAATTTGATCTCTATCAGTTTTTACATATATTTGGGTATATATGGATTTCCAATATTTCGATTTTTATCTGCACCGAAGAAACAAAAATTGTCGAAATGCGTATATGCAGAAATCCAAATCAACAGCAATTTCGGTATTATGTTATTCAAAAGAAATGGTGGCTTCACCGGTTTTAAACCTTTAGTGTAGTGTCCGGTAGGAACTAACCAGAAATTGCTAGTGAAAGGTCGTAGACAGTAAAAAGAAATGTCCATCCCCCTATTACGACAAAAACAAGAATTTTGGATCCAAATTAGGACCGAAACTTAAGATGTTTCCACAAAAGACTGATATCTATTAAAAAAAACTTTTTAAATGAAATTAGTAGTACGTGTTTGAGATGGAAATTTTTGAAGCCTTCATAAATAAGATAATTTTTGCTATATTCGCGATCAAGTAAAACTGTCGAAAATGTCCCAAGCGAATGATTGTGTTTCGAAGTCTTACAGGTAAACGAAATGACAAGGTCGAACATAAAAGGCTCTGAGTACACTACAAAATCGCGAATATAAAACCCCTGAATATTTTCAAGATTACAGTATAAAACATTTTCATCATGATGTATATGATGATGTTTGTGACATTATTTATCGAAAACATAGTCAGTCCTATATTTCAAGAAAAGTCAAAGTTTCCATTGACACTATTGGCATTTTATAGTCTTGAAATGCTAAGCCGACAGCCAATGATGCTAACAGCTTAAATTGATTCAACCAATCAAACCATTCCATTATTTTTTTTAAAAGTAAAAATTTGTGGCATCATGTAACAAATATCAGACCAGTGATAAAAAGCCACTGAGAATATGTCAAAGCTAACGGGTTTACTTGGAATCAGTACTGCAGTTTTATGGTGCTCTATAATGTTGATAACTAAAACTTTTAATCATTATGTTGCTTTTTAATTAGTGTTGACATTAAATCATAAATATTGCCCGAAATCCTACTTCCAGCTCTCCTCTGCAATGTTAAGGGGGCGTAGATGGCATTACATATAATCATTGAATATCAATGGAAGACGAGGTGGTTGGACGTCAAAACGATTTAGTTGAAATTGAGGATAAAACGTTTTGTTGTAAAACTAAGGAGTGTCTCCCTCATGCAAAGCTCTGTCCTTGGCTGAATTTTGGTTATTCTATCTAGATCATTTTTTGTTATTTGTTCTCTATCAGTTTTTACACTTTTTTGGTTAATGGACTTCCAAATGTTTTTGATCTGCACTGATGAGATATAAGTTGCCCAAATGCTTATATGCAGAAAATAAATTAACAGTAACTTCGGTATTTCGATATTTCCCAACTTTATATATCCACGCTTGTCAGAAGAACACATTTTCTATGCCGAATTGACCTATGAAGATAAGTGATTAAGAAAAACTAAAAAAAAAATTCGGTAATGAAAAATATTGTTTCGGGATCCTTACAATATGTCCAGTTCAAACCTAATAAGGTTTTACTTCAAATTGTTGCTTTCGTCATTAAAAATGAGATGGCATTCTACTAAATCTCGCGACAAGTGCCCATAAGTGTTACTCTGCCTCAAAACTAGCATAAAAAGTCACAGTAAATGTCATCTTTATTAATAACCTGCCATAATTACGTGCCCTTTAACATTTTCTGTTGTGTAATATAAGTCAATAACCTATTTTTTTTAACTGAGCCTGATAAATATACATTCACGTAAACAAGAAGTCCAAGAATGCGACCAACTGATAAGTAAGGAAACTTTATTTACAAAAATGAAATATAATATATAGATTGGACTCTGGGACTCTCAAACTGACTTTAATTCACATGAGATAATATCTCATGTGTACACTTTGTTCAATTACTATTATCCAAATTTATGTATATTCTAAAACCGAAGGATTAACTCCCTCTATCGTAGTTTTGTCCTTAGCTATATTTGATATTAGTCATCATTCGGATTTCGTTTGGTTTTATGCATTTTATATATTTTTTGAAATTATGGGTTTCCTTTGTTTGGGTTCTAGTGCTGCTGATGAGAAATGGCCATACAGCTCATTTAAATTAATGCAGTTGGAGTAAACATATGTGTTATGGTCTCATGTTCATTTACTTCATATCCTTTAGTAAAATATTTAATACAGGAGTTTGTCTTTTATTGCAGTGTGGAGTTGGTAAAACAATTCCCCGTGGTAGAGATGTATGATCTTTATTTTTCTTAGATATGGTGTACTTGTAAATGAGATGATATCTCATGTGTACACTTTGTTCAATTACTATTATCTAAATTTATGTAAATTCTAAAACCAAAGGATTAACTCCCTCCATCATAGTTTTGTCCTTAGCTATATTTGATATTACTGATCATTCGGATTTCGTTTGGTTTTATGCATTTTATATATTTTTTGAAATTATGGATTTCCTTTGTTTGGGTTCTAGTGCTGCTGATGAGGAATAAATTTCCGAAATGGCCATACAGCTCATTAAAATTAATGAAGTTTGACTGAACATATGTGTTATGGTCTCATGTTCATTTACTCCATATCCTTTCGTAAAATATTTAATACAGGAGTTTGTCTTTTATTGCAGTGTGGAGTTGGTAAAACAATTCCCCGTGGTAGAGATGTATGCTCTTTATTTTTCTTAGATATGGTGTACTTGTACATGAGATGATATCTCATGTGTACACTTTGTTCAATTACTATTATCTAAATTTATGTAAATTCTAAAACCAAAGGATTAACTCCCTCCATCATAGTTTTGTCCTTAGCTATATTTGATATTACTGATCATTCGGATTTCGTTTGGTTTTATGCATTTTATATATCTTTTGAAATAATGGATTTCCTTTGTTAGGGTTCTAGTGCTGCTGATGAGGAATAAATTTCCGAAATGGCCATACAGCTCATTCAAATTAATGCAGTTGGAGTTAACATGGTCTCATATTCATTTACTCCATATCATTTCGTAAAATATTTAAGGATGTATTCTGGTCGGGTTTCGGTCTCATTGAAATCTCGATTGGGAATAACTTTAGACTTTTTAGTTAGAGCAAAAACACTGTCCCAAAAGCTGCTTAGTCAGGGATTTGTTCAGCCTTTGTTACTTTCATCCCTTCAGAAATTCTATGGCCGTCACCATGACATCATTGACAGATATGACGTGTCTGTGTCCCAAATGAAAACGGACATTTTCAGCTAAATTTCACGTCTTCACGGATTTGACATAACCGGATTTGACTCAACCCCAGATTGAAGCAGGACATGCTTACCCTTCCGGAGCACCTGATGTCACTCCCGGTTTTCATGGGAGTTCACACTATGAGTGCCTTAGTTCTTTATGTTATCTTTTTATTTCCGTGCATTGTAGCTGTCTCACGTCCTTGTTTTGTCTTTGTTTTTATCTGTTACCGTTTCTGCCATGTCTTTGGACTTCGATTTTTGTAGTCATCGCTTCCCTTGTTCCTTCGGTATTCTACTGCCGTTGTTTTTAGAACTATTTATACTTCATGTACAATCTCATTATCGTACAAAGTTTATGTACATCTTTAAATTCTGTCAAAGTATTATTCATTTCTATCAAGCAGTTTCAGAGTAATCAAAAAGTGAAGATATATGTCCTTATTGGCCGATAGACTCGTGTCAATTTTTCAAAAAATGGATGTTGGGTTAGAAGAGACCATTTTATATTTCAAAAAATTGCACTCAAGATTATTTTCTTCTTTTTGAAATACAGTGTTCCATATTTTATCCATTATAAAAAATCTCAACACAAATGAAGTTTAAACCATTAGCTGTTAAAAAATTTAGAAAATCTACATTGTAAGAAAATATAGAAATGCTCCTAGAAGCATAACAATGGGACAAAACTTTCGAATTTCAACACGAACATTTTCTTTTTGGGGTAGAATTTGATCATTTTTTCTGTTTGCAGCTTTTTAGTATGAGAAAAAAGTTTACTACTCTTAAATACATTCTTTTCCATGAAAATAGTCCAAATAGGCAAAAATCCCTAAAATTAGTATAAGTGTTAAAATTGGTCTCTTTCAAACATCTGTAGCAAAAAAATGCACATACTGTAAACCAACTTATTTTCGCGACTTTCGCGTGAGTAAAAATATTGAGAAAATAAATCGTCGGAACTAGCTCTTATCAATATATAAATGCATTAACAGAAATAGAAAATCGCGAAAATTAATCTCCGCGAGCTTTACATGAAGAGACAAAACGCGAAATAAAGTAGCCGCGAAAATAAGTTGGTTTACAGTAAAGTCAATCCAAAAGCAAACAATCCAAGGACACTGGCAACAACACCAGAAACAAAAAAGAGAAAAAAAAACAAAGACAAAACATGGGTACGGCACAGAAAAGATAAATGAAGACACACACACACAAAGATGAACAACACGGACCCAATAAAAAAAACCATGGGTGAGATCAGGTGCATCGGTAGAGTTAGCATCTCCTGCTTCTTATAGGATAAGAACATTGCAAAAAACAAGATTGGAAAAAAGTTTAGCTCCAGACCAGAGTCCTTAAAACTGGAATCAAATAACAGATAACAAAATTATGAAAACACATGAATGTTTAAATAATATATAAAATAAGCATAGCACAGAACATTACAGACACAAAGAGCACAAAACATATAAACATATTTTCACATGAGTACAAACATTAAAGTAAATAATATACAAAACATCTCTTGGCACTATAAGATAAACAATATTCATACATTGAAGGCAAAATATAAATTAAGTCGGACTCTAGCTTAATTCAATTCAAAAACGAAAATAGAATCATCAATAATACAACAATATTAGTTGGGTATCAAGGCAATGAATCAGCAACATCCTTAGTCTGTATGAGTAAGTTTGAGGAGGTTCACCCCTGATGTTTTTAATATCTAGGATTTCTTGAAACCTACTTTAATTGATTAAGTATTGTAGACTATGAGAAATGATAAAAAGAAATATATAGGTCCGTGTGTTTTTAACGGAGATACAAGACATTAAAAATTTTGGCGGGAAATTTATTTTGGATTTTCCCTTAGTTTAACATCAGGACTATTTTTTTAAAGCTAGGCAGTTATATCAAGTATCTTAAGAACATTTGTCAGGTGTCCTATTTGAACAATAGAAGACTTTCATGAAATATAAAAAATGGAGGTCCGTGTGCAAAATAATTTTAGCTATTAGACAGTTGAAAACCAGAGGAGTTCCGAAATCTGACAGAAATTCGAAAATGTAATGAGTGAACCACCTTAGATCACCTTACGTTAAACAACAAGATAAATACAAAATTTAATGGATAATGACAGGGCTACTTTTGCAGGTTCAGACACCAAGTTTTACTGGCTTTCTCAAATCTAGTTGAAAATTCCTCCTACCAAAGTAGTTACCAAATAACAAAATAACAAAGTCACCGTGAAGTTAGACGAATAAGATGAACTTAGTTTCTGCATATGGCCTTTTTGACAAGTTAAGTCTCTTCAGTGCAGATAAAAAATATTTGGAGATCCAGCAAATAAAATTTGTGTAAAAACTTATAGAAAACAAATTACCAATATACAAGGATCATAAAAGAAAGTAAAAAAATCAACTAACGATACAGCTTTGCATAGTGCGAAAGCTACTTAGCTTATGTTATGTTTACTATGGTCACTCAAAAAGTTTTATGGACGTCATTGCAAATTGACTGATCGTTATAATGAAGATGGAATATTTTAATTGATCTCGAGATTACTGGATTGACACATACCAAATTCGATATTACATCGTACTTTTCACTTAAAGTGTGACGGTTATCACATGTGAAGCAAGTCATGCTCAACCTTCTTACCATTCTAGAGCACCTGTAAACACTCTAGTTTTTAGTACTTTTTTCATCTTTTTAAATTTTATTTCATTTATTCATATTTTTGCCTTTATTTTATGTTCTTTCGTTTGCTATCGATTACATCTTCTGTCTGTATGTAATCCTAACATTGCCATTTATTCTGGATGTATAATTTTTGCTCTTGCTTCGGTATTCATTTGGAAATTTATTCTATATAGTTTCCATAACGAGAACTAGTTGATTACGAAATTTCTCACATCGAGTTAAATGAATTTTGCAAATGTTTGAAAGTGAGGCTTGCCGAGCTTTTAAACATTTGAAAATTTATTTATCGAGATGTGAGAAATTTCATAATTAACGTGTTTAAGTTGTGGAAACTGTTTCTCTAATGACTGGACGAAAAACACCGAGGATTGTATTCCGAAAAAATTTGGCGGAAAATGGCAGGAAACTTGTTCTCCCCTCTAGAGAGGAGAACAAAAGTTTTCACACCGTTCAGGAAGTATGAAAACTTGATAGAAATTAGAGAAATTGTTTTTCATCATTGCTGTTAATTAATTGAATCAATTCTTTATATTTTGGCTTTTTAGTTAAGAAATGCTATGCCCATGTTTGATAACTTAGAACTGATACTATAAAAGCTTTCAAATAACAAGTTGGTTTAGTTGTCTTACTATACTTTATACAAAATTCTTACACTTTCCGTGTATTTCATTGGATAATCGGCATTTGTTGATTTCCACGCCCATCCTTAGTAACATGTGTTTATCATTAGCAACGGGTGTTAATGTCTTAATTAACACCCGCTCCGATCGACGACGTCATCGAAGAATAAAGATTGTTATTTTTTTTCGTCACTTTTGTTGTTGACAAAAAAGCCAATGTAAACCATTCAGTGGTTAAATAAAAGTGACCTAATCATATAATAAAAAGATCTTGTCACAAATTTAATTGCCGTTAAACAAGATTTTACAACAGTTTCATACAAAAGTAAAAAGTACTGACTATGTGTGTACATGTTTTTGAAATTGCATACATCAAGATCATTATTATTCTTATTATTTTAAGACATAATATACATTAATCATTCTCTATAATAAAATCATAATGTCCTTGATTGAAGGTGTTAGTTCGATTAACACACTCGGTGAAAAAGTATCACCCTCGACGTTGTTAATCTATCCTAGGGCATTATGTTTAAATTAATACTTTTTATAGACGTTCGTGAGATGCAGATCAGTTTGTTTTCGATGGTAATTCCTAATAATTATCCGTTGTCATCATTGACCGATGGATTGAACAGTTCTGTAAGCATGCATGTTAAGCCATATGCTAATTCCACCAAGACAAAACCAATTAACTTCTTTTTTGATGTTTATAGCCTCAACCGACTAACCTGGAAATCATCTTGATCAGGGTAATCGGGATTATTATTTACTGTACACTGACTGACATTGTTAAAAAAAATAAAGACATTGCGAAAGTTTCACATACTGTAAGTTTTTATTCCCCCATTTGGGACATAATATCTCACTTTGGGTGTGATACCTCAATATTTTAGTTTTCAGAAAAGTTTGTGCCAATGCAAAGTGAAAATTTAATATGCCAATTTCTTTTGCTGCGCTGATAATAGCTACATAATTTCTTTTGCAAATTGTTGCATTGTTTTTTAAGTAATTGCCCTTTTTAGCAGAAACTGCCAAATCCAAAATAAAAAAAAATCTCATCCTTTTAAAAATTCTCTCATTTGTGGTATAATACCCTAACTGAGGTATTATACCGCAAATGGTCTATTTTCCCCAATTTGTCCAAAACGGCTTGCGATAAGATGGAACATATTAACAGTTCCCATATTCTGACGACAATTCGCCATTGCAGAAACAACGGCAGTAGGAACAAAGGAGGAACTGACGAACTATGGTCAACATGATTGTTCATAACGTATTGGTGTACGAACAAAGGAGGAACTGAGGAACTATGGTCAACATGATTTTTCATAACGTTTTGGTGTACGAACAAAGGAGGAACTGAGGAACTATGGTCAACATGATTGTTCATAACGTTTTGGTGTACGAACAAAGGAGGAACTGAGGAACTATGGTCAACATGATTGTTCATAACGTTTTGGTGTACGAACAATCGATTTTCCTCAAACGAAGTTCAATTATATGATTTTCAACCAATCAAGGAATTTAAGTGTTCACCTTTTAAAATATTTCCAAAGATGCCTTCATTTCTGAATGTCTTTTTCTGCTTACTTTTTTGTTTCATTCGTAATAGTGTATATCTGATTCGGGATTTTAATTGGTTCCGTGTTGGTTATCTATAAATTTGTAATAATTTTCTTTTCTGATCAGTGAGCCCCGCCATGGGTTTCTTGACTATCTGATTATCAGGGTATTTATTTTAATGATTATTTGATTACGAGAGCATTTATTTAATGATTATTTGATTATTAGCTTGCATTTATATATATATTTTTTTATTTCTAAGCCAAAACTTTATTGATTACCAAGGCAATAATTAAATGATTATTTGATTCCTAGCCCACCCATCAGTACATTTGTGATGTCTTTATATTTCATTTTGTTTGGACAATATTTCTTTTCATCTTGAGTCATGGTTCACTTCTCAAATACTGTATTATTCTTAATCTTATTCTTATTAGCGACATGACAGAAAGGGGTTAAAAATTTGTGAATTGGACGACGATGAAAAAATTAGGAATAAAAACAACAACAAGTGGATGGGAAGTTGGAAAACGGAAAGACAAAAAGGGACCTTAGAAAATGTTGGAAATGGTAAAAAAAGTTCTAAAATGGCAGAAGTGTCACCTTCCATAAAATGTACCTTTCAGCTGGACCCAGAATTTATTTGCCGGTGTATTTGACAATTGATTATCATATTATTGTTATAAAATATAACAAAAGTTCGTTGACTAAACAGGTTAATGACTGTGACAAATACATATGGTTTTTATTTCACTTCAGCGTTAGTACGGATTTAGTTCATTTGAACTGCAAAATGAAATTGAAACGAAACGAAGCTGAAACAGTATCTTCGATAAAAAAACAAGGTGAAACAAATTACATCCTTAGTTAAAATTTACTGTGTGTATGTTTCTGTCTTTTGTAGAATAAAATCTTCAAATAAATATTTGATTTTCTTCTACATGAATTTCCACAAAAGAACTTAACGGAATACAGTTTTGCTATTAAATGGCTTGTGATAATATGTTGCGACATTTGAGAAATCAAATTTTCCCAAAGGGTCACAAGCACTTGAGGCCTCGCCAAAGCTATGTCTGCTTCTAATTCTCAAAACCTTGTTTCATATAATTTCAGTGTTTCCTTTCTTTATATACATATTTTTCAAAGATTATGATATGACAAGAAAATTAACGTAAAAGCAACCTGCCATCTCTTTAAAACATTAATTACATGAAGTGTAATGTATTTAGTTTTTCACATATGTAATAAATTATGCAAGTATATGTATTTACATGAAATACTAAATTGGATGTATATCATCTCCTTAAGCACATGTACCTGTGAACAGTATAGAAATTGGGAATAAGTAAGACTACAACGTTATAAATTGCATTTAGCGAACTATAAGTAAACAATGAAAGGATAGGGAGTAAATGCACATAAGACAAAGACGACAGAAATAAGCAACGGAACAACGCTTTCAATGTTGTTCTCCATCTTGAAGTCTCCATGAGGCCTTCAACCTTGAGCTTTGCTAATACCTGCATATTAATAAAAAATTTTTTTTAACAGTGAGTTCATTTTCTATTGTCAACGATCAGAATCAGGATCTTTAGACCAAAAAATCAGAAATCAATTTTAACTCTTTTTTTTCAGGATACTAAAATAGAAGCGAAACCTCGTGATGTGTTGATTAAGAACAAAGAAAACGACGGGATATTTCCGCAGAAATCATTATTGTACAAATTAGTCCGTGGGATGGAAAAACTTTCTGTGCACCAGCACCCCCCCTTCCCCCAACTTCCGAACCAGACCGATTTTTTTCAGTCTTTTTATGTCCCCTTTTCAAAATAAAACATGTTAACACCAACATAACCTGCACGCATAAATATATATATATGTATAGGGCCACTTTTATAGTACACCACGAAAAATTCTTGTATTTTCGTTTTGACCTAAGTTTCATCTTTTTAGGCCACATCAAATTATTTAAAAGATTCTCATCCCCACCCGCCCCATCTTTTCTACGCTCTTTTTTATTTTGAATTATTCAGAAATTTTCTTTTCAGTCCTATCAATTTTAGTGAAATTCAGTAAAAAAAATAAAATGAAACCCTGCAACCCGACCCAGATTTTTTGCTACAGGTGGATGAGAATCTACAAATTACAGTAACTTGATAGGGCCTAAGCTCCATAATTTTTAAACGATAAGTTATATGTACTCACATTTGGTACCAAATTAAAGCTAATTTAATATCCTTTACAATGAACACAAGTTTGGGCACTTTACATCCTTTTTATGATCTGGGGATAAAAAAGATGTACCCCTCCCCTGCAAAAAATGCGAAAATGACGATTTAGGCTGTCATTCCTTTTCAGATAATCAGATGTGATACAATGTTGGAAACTAAAACCAGTAAAGTCCATAAAATTTTCATTTTTGGTATAAAAGTTTTGAAAAATGGAAATTTTCGGAATTTTAGATTTTTTCACAATTTCGACTTTCTTGCTTTAAGATCGTAAAATCTGAATATATATTTAATAATGACCGACTTAATTATGATTTATGATATATTAGCTACAAATTGTGCGCACACATTTTAGTTTCAGACATATAGTAGGTTCAGAAATGTCAAAATTAGCACCCCCCCCCCCCAAATTAAGGGAAAATTTGAAATATTCAGGCTCTAAATGATAAAAATATAATGTTTGATGGGAATTCTAGTGATTATTTCACTAAATCTGTCATGCAGAAGATGATTTAAGTAGATTTAAACTTTTAAAAGATCTCTTTTCGACTCTTCTGCCCGAAATGGTATGCAAAATGGGGATTTTCCGATTTCAGAATTTCTGCTGTTTAGAGATGCAAATACTTAATGAAATTGATAAGTAACTTGAAAATGTTGATTAAATATCGTTTTATTATATCTTAGAAGTTACAAAATATGTTTTTTAAACATTTTAGACTACATACATTCTCATAAATTACAAACACATTACCCCTTACCACACATATTCAACACAATTATTCAGCTTGAAAAGCTTTAACATTGTATAAAGGTCCAATGACATATCATTTGAAACACCAAAATACACATAGACTGACATATATCACAAATAAGAACATGCGCATGGTTAATGGGCAGTCATTCAACAATTAAAATTGGATTTCGCAAAATTCTGAAATGCTGGAAATTCCAATTTTTTCACGAAAATCGCCCAAAATATTCGATTTTACCCATATTTTGGTGTTAAAATTACATATTACGATTTATCAAATGCATCTTTAAATTTAGATCACTTTGGTTATTTGTTCTATATCAGTTTTTTAAACATCTTTGAGTTTATGGTCTTCCAAACGTTTAGATTTTATCTGCACTGATGAGACATAAGTTGTCGAAATGCGCATATGCAGGAAGTAAATTCACAGTGACTTCGGTATTTAGTTATTTGAAAAGAACGTAAAATATTAGTATGCTTTGTTAAAAAGGAAACACCTACAATGGCTGAAAATTATAGTAACATGCCACATTCTTCTATGGAACTACACATGAAGAACACAATAAGACAAAAGACAAACGTAGACAACGATAGGAACTCGGGACAGCTGGACTTGGTGCCGGCACAAGTAAAAGCTAGCGGTAGGGTTAAACCGGTTTATGGGTACCCAAACCTCCCCTTTATATGTCCTGTTTCTATGTCCATATATATTTAAAGACATACATATTTTGGGGACTTTCAAGTTTAATTTTGTTGGGGTAGGGGTAAGATTTTAGGTATTTAGCGTCACATTGAACACTACTTGCTTTTCTACGCAGTGTTTTAAGATAACTTATGTATCGGTTAAAACAATAAATTGGCATATCTGCAGATAAATCCTTTAAATTTGCCACATAATATAACGATTTAAAAGTGAATTTTGAACAAATCTGAAATGCTAAAGATTCACATTTTTCATCAATTTTGGACAAAATATTGAGTTTAAGCAGACAAGTTGGGTTTAAGATACCAAATCACGATAGAATTAATGCAACCTTGCTACATGCAACGCAGATTATTTCTATCCCAACATAGACAAAATCGAAAATTTTTAGGGAAAATTTGTTGGGGTAGGGGTAAGCTTTTCGGTATTCAGAGTCACATTAAACACTCGTTGTTTTTCTAAACAATGTTTTAAGACAACTAGTGTATCTCTCTACAAAAAATAATTGGCATATCGCCAGATAAACTCTATAGATTTGATATACATGTATATCGCGATTTAAGTGTGAACTATGGACAAATCTGAAACGTTGAAAATTCCCATTTTTCATCAATTTTTTGAGAAATATTGAGCTTTTGGGCCAATTGCTGTTAAAATACCAAATAATGATGTAATTCATGCAAGATTGTCTCATACAACGCACGTTTTCCGTGTTCTGATTATTTTTATGCGAACATAGGCCAAAAATTGACAATTTCAGGGAAAAATTGTTGGGATAGGGGTAAGATTTTCGGCATTTAGAGTCACATTTAACACTCCTGGTTTTTCTAAACAATGTTTTAAGACAATTTATGTATCGCTTAGAACAATTAATTGGCATATCTGCATATATATTCTATAGATTTGATATATATTGCGATTTAACAGTGAACTATGGACAAATCTGAAATTTTGAAAATTCCCATTTTCATGAATTTTGGGAGAAAAGATGAGTTTTAGTTCACCAATGGCTGTTAAAATACCACATCATGATGTAATTCACGCAACATTGTCATATACAACACAAATTTTCCGTGTTCTGGGTATTTTCATTCGAACATGGACAAAAATTTGACAATTGGGATAGGGGTAAAATTTTCGGTGTTCAGAGTCACATTAAACACTCATTGTTTCTTTAAACAATGCTTTAAGACAACTAATGTGTTGCTTGATACATTTGATTGGCATATCTGCAGATATGTCCTCCCAGATTTTGAATAAATAACGATTTAACAGTGAACTTTGGCCAATACTAAAATGTTAAAAATTAACCTTTTTTCATCAACTTCCGGCAAAATATTGAGTTTAAGCCAACAAAAGGCTGCTAAAATACCAAATCATTATGTTATTTATGCAACTTTGTTATATACGACACACATTTGCGTGTTCTGGTTATTTTATGCGAAAATAGGCAGAAAATTGACATTTTAGAGTAAATGTTTTGGGTAGGGGTAAGTTTTATTGATTTATGATATTTATATTACCTAAAAGCAGCCATTATTTGTAATGGTTATGATGCAAATATAATAAGCTTTCATTTGATACCATTTTAAATGATATTTGTTTACTAAAAAATAATATTAGGCAAAAGAAAGACAAAACTTATTCAAAAACAAAATTATTCAGAGGTCCATGTATTTGGCCAATTTGAAAATAAAATTTTGGTCATTTAAAACATGTTAATTTCGCCTTAGCAAGTTTTATATTAAGGAAAATAGATTGAAAAGCCCAAAACAATTTTCAGCATCGGGAATTGAGATGCACTTCGGGTTCTCTAGACCATCAAACTTACGCAATTTGAATAAAAATATAAGTTTTTCGTCAATGGGGTACGTTAAATTGCGCTGTGGAACGTATTGTGCATAGAAATTGTAAAAACGTAGGTGCTTTGTAAAGCTAATATAATATGCAATCATTTCATAAATCGTTGTTTTAACTAGAAGGCATTTGGTCAACATTTTGAAGCAACTGAAAGAAAAACTTGAACGAAAAACGAAATTTTCCAAAATTTCGGTAGGTGGGTCTAAAAATTGGCCAAATTCACCAAGTGCGTGCAGGTTATGCTCGTGTTAGCATGTTTTATTTTGAAGAGGGGATATATGCGGACTTGAAAAAATGGGTGGGGTTCGGAAGTCGGGGGTGCATGCGGGATTATTCCAGCCCATGGACTTTTTTTTGTGTTAAGCTCCAACAGCTGTCAAAACGGTATTGTGCTAAGTTGTTAGTTGATAATAAAACAATACCGTTAAACCTAACACAAGTAGACTTTTAACGTATAATTTTTACACTAGCAATGGAACGTTTTAACATTTCTAATAATCTGACAATTCACTGTTACAGAAACTGAGAAAGTAAGGTCGGTAAGGTCAACGTGATTTTTCTATAACGTGTTGGTCTTTTCTATGAACAATCGATTTCTCACAAACGAAGTTCAGTTATTTGATTTTCAACCAATCAAAGAATTTCGGTGTTCACCTTTTAAAATATTTCCCTAAATACCTTCATTTCTGGAAAAGCGAATTCAAATGACTTTTACCACTTGTTTTTTTTTTTTTTTTTTTTTTTTTTTTTTGACCATTCCTTCTTTTCTCGAGTCACAGTTCGGTTCACACTTACTATACTTACGGTTAAGCGAAATGACAAAATTAGGTTAAAAATTTGTTAATTGAAAAATTATCAAGAAATTCGGGAAAAATATAAAAAAAACACAACAAGTGGATGGGAAGTTGGAATTAAACTGTCAAAAATGGTAGAATAAACCCCCGTGTCACCCTCCATAAAATATAGCTTTCAGCTGGACCCAATATTTATTTGCCGTTGTATTTGACAATTGATATTCATATTATGGTTATAAACTATAATAAAAGTTCATTGACCAAGCAGATTAATGACTTGGTGATAAACATACAAAAGTCATGTGATATTTCTTTTCTTGTCATTTTTCACTTCAACGTTAGTACATATGAACAGCGAAATAAAATCGAAATGAAACGAAACTGAAATAGTTTCTTCAATTTAAAACCAAGCGAAACAAATTACATCCTAAGTTAAAATCGTGGGGTGTGGGGTTTCCTCACCGTTCATTGAAGATCTTATGGTGGCTTTGAGTTGTTATAACTCCCCTTTGGGTCGTTGTCTCTTTGACACATTCCCCGTTTCCCTTATTTTTCCTAGTTCTTGTGTGTCTGTTTGTCTTTTTGTAGAATAAAACTTCCATTTCTTATACAAGTATTTTCTTTTTAATAAATTCTGGTAGGCCAATGTCCACTATAGAACCTGACGGAATGCAGTTTTGATACACAATGTCTTGTGATAATATATTTAACGAAATGATATGGAGTAAATTAACATGAGACAATAACACATATGTTAACTCAAACTGCATAATTCTAATGAGCTGTATGGCCATCAGCAGCACTAGAACCCAAACAAAGATAATCCATAATTTCAAAAAACGTTTAAAATGCATAAAACCAAACGAAATCCGAATAATCAGTTAAATATAACTAAGGATAAAACTACGATGGAGGGAGTTAATCCTTAGGTTTTAGAATTTACATAAATTGATATAATAGTGATTGAACAAAGTGTACACATGAGATATTATCTCATGTACAAGTACACCATATCTAAGAAAAAGAAAGAGCATACATCTCTACAACGGGGAATTGTTTTACAAACTCCACACTGCAACAAAAGACAAATTCCTGTATCAAATATATTAAGAAAGGATATGGAGTAAATGAACATGAGACCATAACACATATGTTAACTCCAACTGCATAATTTTAATGAGCTGTATGGTCATTTCGGAAATTAATTCCTCATCAGCAGCACTAGAACCAAAACAAAGGAAATGCATAATTCTAAAAAATGTTTAAAATGCATAAAACCAAACGAAATCAGAATAATCAGTTATATCAAATATAGCTAAAGATAAAATTACGATGGAGGGAGTTAATCCTTAGGTTTTCGAATTTACATACATTTAGATAATAGTGATTGAACAAAGTGTACACATGAGATATTATCTCATGTACAAGTACACCATATCTAAGAAAAATAAAGAGCATACATCTCTACCACGGGGAATTGTGTTACCAACTCCACACTGCAATAAAAGACAAACTCCTGTATTAAATATTTTACGAAAGGATATGGAGTAAATGAACATGAGACCATAACACATATATTAACTCAAACTGCATAATTTTAATGAGCTGTATGGCCATTTCGGAAATTAATTCCTCATCAGCAGCACTAGAACCCAAACAAAGGAAATCAATAACTTCAAAAAATGTTTAAAATGCATAAAACCAAACGAAATCAGAATAATCAGTTATATCTAATATAGCTGAGGGTAAAACTACGATGGAGGGAATTAATCCTCATGTTTTAGAAAATTAGAAAACATGTTTATCGTGACAAATGAATTGCACCAGCCTCTGAATTTGAAAAATTAAAATATGGTGCTACTAACACAATTAAGAGGTTCTTTATAGACTATTTAGAGCGAGTAATTTGAACTTGATGCCTCGAAAGGATATACAGCCATCCCCTCTTTGTCTAGTGTCTACTAATTTATAACCGATACTCTTTCTGGTATAGAAAGGAAAGATATTCAACAAATCATAGAGAAGCAGTGACAAATATAGTATGACAAAACTGATGTCCATCACGCTACTGTACAATAACGGTTTTCAAAAGTATAAATAACAAAATACCGATTTTACTGTTAATTTGGTTTCTGCGAATGCGCATTTCCACAACTGATGTCTCTTCAGTGCAGATCAAATCCCATCATTTAGAATTCCAGTTACCGAAATATGTGTATAAGCTGGCAGAAAACAATTTACTAATAGGGTGTAAAAAAGGGCCCAAAAAGCTAAGGACAGAGCTATGCGAGAGGGAGACATTCCATAGTCTTGAGCAAATGTTGTTAATTAAGGTATTGAAAACAACATAACCAGGTGCTACTACAGGGGGATTGACCTGATCCACAATGATTTCCGGGAAACAATCACATAAATGACCAGCAACGACCATCTTGAAATGATTGTTTGTTAACTAAATAAATCCGATCATCAATAGCAGATGTTTATCACCAACTTCACTTTGTTGCACAAATCATCAAGGAAACTGATTAGTTATAAAGTAGGTAATTATACCAAGGTAATTATATCAGCAAACGATTTTCCAAAGTACCAAGCTTAAGTAAAACTGCGTAAACTGCAGTGAAGTACCAATCACTACAAAACACCGAAAGTCTGAAACAGGCAATTCTTTTACTGAAAAGTACTCGACCAGACACTTTTGGTCTAAAAATTACTAAAGCAGTCTCGACTAAAGTCTGGATTAGTCTGAAATTTACTAAGCAAAACTTGACCTGTCTCGATTAGTTTTGGTTTTAGTGAAGGAGTCTAGACCTGTCTAAACCATTATGAAAATGTAGTGAAAAGTCTAGTCTGAACATGCACTGAAAAAGTGACGATCTATATCGATCAGTATGATGCAGAAAAAACTAAATTTACAGTAAGGCCAAACCATTTAAATTCTCTGTGTGGCGTCAACTTTATTTTTTCATCATTGCTAACTTTTTCCCATTTCAGTTTATGTAAGTCCTTTTAAAAAAATCTGATGGTACCCTATATTTGTGGTCTTATCAAACGACGATTAAAATACCATTTTTATCGCAAAAACGAAATATATCTCTTGTTTGTGTTGTTATAAAATCACACATTTTCAATGCGCACGCTGACGCCAAACATAGAAATAACTTGTCTGGGCCTAACTTCGATATTTGGTTAATAATACTTTAAGAGTTTCGACTTGTCTCGAACAGTCTAATGGGTTTATTACAAAATTACTGAACATAATTGACAAAAGCCAAAGTTTGAGGAGCAAAAAGACAAGGCAGATGGAAACCAGAAAAATTGTCGGCCGCAGTTTGAATGACTTAGTACCGATAGTTCCCGAGACATGGTAGGTTAAACCGATTTATGGATCGCTACCTAACCCTACTTCATTCTTGTGACGTGACAATCGTTACCATGGCTAAACGTCATAAAACACCCGACGTCACAATGTAAAGTGAACTCAAATGGCAACGGCTTTGTTCACATGGTATAGGTTTGCATGTGTTTCTTTTCGTATTTTACGGAAGAAATAGGAACTTGCATTCGATCAAAATCAAAGATCGGGATATCTTGCACTCGTGTAAGAAATTATACGTCTTTTCCTCTCTTTCGCTACGCTCAAATCGAGAAAAGACGAAATTTCTTACGCTCGTGAAAGATATTCCGATCTTTAATTTGACCTTAAGTAAGATATTATTAATCTTGAATACAGTTCGGACCCAAACTTCACATTTTGCCACAGGGACTGCTATACATCCTTTAAGACAGAGTTTTTTAAGCCTTGATTAACAAGGCGGTCATGCAGATAACTTTGTATTTTGAGAAATGATGTATAATTTGTGCTAACTCTCGCGTAACGACATACACTACGAAAGCAATAAATCTTACTATAGTTAAAAGACACTAAGGGCGTTGTTTCAATCTAGATTGCTGCTAGGTTAGTGGAGCTTCAAAGCATGCGTTTAGCCTCTGTCTCTGCAAAACTATCAATGAAGACAAAATGCCCCAATACGTTCTCAGGGTTCCTGAAACTTGAAAAAATATGAAAGCTTAATACTGCAATATATATCTGAGTGTGTTGTTTTGATCTTGATTGCTGCTCGACTTGTAGAGCTGCAAAGCATGCTTATAACCTGTCTTTGCAGCTCTGCAAGACTATCAATCCAGACAAAACACCCCAACACGCACTCGGGGTTCTGTTGTTTCCAACATCTTTATTTAAAATTAGACTTGCTAATATACTGTCGAAAACATGTTCTTAGTTTACCTTTGTTAATATCATATTATGTCTAGTTCTTGCATGTTAATGTATTTATATTATTTAATTTATATTATTGTATTTTCAGTATTTTCATTGTACTCCACTCTGTAAAACATGTTCATTCCGTCATATGATTGTATTTATTATATTGTCTTCATGTTACACCGTGTGTGTTTGAGCGTTGACTAATAAATCTTGAAATCTTGCAATAGAGGTTGGAATACAGCTGACGATATTAGGGAGTTTATAATTATAAAATTAAAATCGTCGCTTTTTAAGTTAGTCTTATTTAGTCCTGAAAGTGTGCATGTCGACCTGTATGGACCAGTCTAAAGTTGTTTATAAAACTACTCTTATAAATGCTTTGAAACACCAAATTAATTCAGGGTGTAATAAAATATTTTCCCTTAAATGCCATTTTTATATATTAATTGCAAGATGTTAATCACTTTTGACATCTATGTTCAAAATTCTAGTTTTGCGCATTTGTTTCAGAGGGATTTTTTTAGAAATAAATTTCAGTATTTGTTAATGTTTTAGAAATTATAAAACACTTATCCTCTTTAAATTCAAAAGCTATTTCCCATATGTACACAGCTTAAACATTAATAAAGCATTTGAGGTTCCCCAAAACTGCTGCTTAAGGTAATACCTCCATAGTACTAGGCCACGATCGCACTACGACTAGAAAAAAATACGATCGTCGTCCGATCGGGGTCATCGTAATAAGGTCATAGTAGGGTTGTAGAAAGGTCTTCATGACCCTGATGGTTGTGGAACAAATTTGAACATGCTAAAAAACTCGTACTGTCAAATCTGGTCGTAGAAATGTAACAGTAGAGTCGTTATGACTGCATCTTGGACGGGTCGTGGTAAGGTCTTGATGATCGTGGTAGCATTGTAGCTTGATAGTGAGAAGCAAATTAATACTTGTGTCACACTGCGCCATAATCATGAAGACCTCACTGCGACCTGTATGATTCATGGTTATATAAAGTAGACATTTTTTACCTGAGGCTATGTAACTCACCTGCACCGTTTTATGACTTAAGTGTTACTGGTGTTGGCATTAATCAACTCAGTTTAGTTTGCAATATGAATTATACATTTTAGTGAATAAATGAGAAATAAATGCTGAAAATAACTTAACAATTAACATAAATAATACAATATGTGCATTTCCCTTTAATTTTGATTTTAGGGACATGACATCTCTTACTTTATTATAGGAATTTCTTTAAAAAATGATATTTTTCTAATATTTATATAAGTGAATTTCTTTCTTAATAAGAACATATTACTCAAATTTATTGAACAGGTTGGGCGTGACTTAATTTTTGTCTGTCTTGTAGTTAAGTTTAAACGAATAATTCCGATATAAATGACCCGTGACCAGTCAGGTAAAATAAATAGAGTAATATGTGATTGATATTATATTTGAGGAAAAAAATCAGTTAAACACTGCAGTTCCTTGTGTCTACAATTAATGTCTCTTCAGTGTAGATAAAATCAAGATACTGGAAGTCCATATACCGAAATATGTGTAAATAAAAAAACTGGTCACTGTAAATTTATTTTCTGCATATCTGCATTTCGAAAACTTATGTCTCAATAACATCTTAATAGAAAAGCACTGTCTAACCAAAAGATAGGAAATCCACAATTTCAAAAAATATAAAAAATGCAGAAAAACCAAACGAAATCCAAATAAATATTAGTAATATCAAATAAAGCTAAGGACTTAACTACGATCGAGGGAATTTAACCTAAGGTTTAAGAATTTACATATTCATAAAATATTTATAAACAAAGTGTACACATGAGATATAATCTCATGTACAAGTACACCATATTTAAGAAAAATTAAGAGCATACACTACAATTACAGGTTTAATAAGTTGTTGAATTCATTTGAGAAGTTTTATAATAGATATGAACACTCGATATCTAAATATGGCGTTAATGACAAACAGCTTATTACTATGAGCATTTCGAATACTGTAATTGTACTTATTTTCGCGGTGTACTTATTTTCACGAATTTCGCGGTCAGAAACTTTCCGCGAAAATAAGTACACGCGAATGTAATAATTTAACATTAAAGTTATAAGGAAAGCACTCAAATCCGTGAAATTAAATACACGCAAACTTGGCTAGAAAAGAAACATCGCGAAAATAAGTACCCGCGAATATAATTACAATTACAGTACTCTGCTTACATCCGTTAGATTAGCTTCGAGATCTATCGACCTGCGAATTGTACACACATACTGGCCTCTCACTGATAATGCCGATGTCTACTAAAACATATGATGATTCTTGACCAAACCCTTCGGGAAGTTGCTGTTAATTTGGATTTTGCATATGCGCATTTCGACAAGTTATGTCAGTTCAGTGCTGATAAAATCAAAACATTGGAAATCCATATACGAAATATGTGTAAGGACTGATAGAAAACAAATTATAAACAAGATCTAAATAGAAAAGCCAAAATAATTTAAGGACAGAGCAATGCAAGAGGATGGGTACTCCTTAGTTTAAAAAAATATAAGTTTAGGTATTGCAAGTTTTCAGATAAATCGAAATACTAGCTACTTGGTTGGTGAATACCCTCGGGGACTAACAGTCCGCCAGCAGAGGCATCAGCCCATTGGTACTATATTATATAATACCGAAGTTGCTGTAAATTTGGATTCTGCATATGCGTATTTCGACAACTAATGTCTCTTCAGTGCAGATAAAATCAAAATATTGGAAATCCTTATACCGAAATGTGCGTAAAGACTGATATGAATCGAAGTAAATTTATTGTATTATTTACCATACCTTTAACCATTTCTAACCAAAACTTTTTTTGTAAATTAATAGCATTTTATTGAATATTTGTTTGAAACTTTACCTTAGGATATACTTCAAGTTTATCTTTTTTACGAAAGGATATGGAGTAATTGAACATGAGACCAAAACAAATGTGTAAACTCCAACTGAAATAAATTTTAATTGGCTGTATGGCAATTTCGGAAATTAATTCCTAATCAGCAGCACTAGAACCCAAAGAAAGGAAATCCACACCTTCAAAAAAGTTTAAAAATGCATAAAACCAAACGAAATCCAAATGGAGCGAGTTTAACATTAGGTTTTAGAATTTACATATTCATATTCATAAAATAGTTATAAACAAAGTGTTCACATGAGATATAATCTCATGTACAAGTACACCATACTTAATAAAAAAATTAAGAGCATACACTACAGTTACAGGTTTAATAATTTGTAAAATTCATTTGAGATTTGAGAAGTTTTAAAACAGATATTAACACTTGATATCTAAAAGTGGCGTTACTGGCAAACAGCTTATTACTATGGGCATTTCTAATCCTCGTTTGTACGGAAACGTGGTAAAAATGCCAGAAACTGAATAGATATCCAGAAAGATGGGACGTACCCTGATATTGACATGATACTGTGCTTACGTCCGTTAAATTGGCTTTGAGATCTAGTGACCTAAACATTTTTCACACATACTGGCCTCTCATTGATACTGCCGATGTCTACTGAAACATATGATGATTCTTGACCAAACCCTTTTTTGAGTTTTGAGTGCTACTGTATTTTACCAGCAGACTAGGCTCCTTGAGCTAGTGGGCAATGCCTTGACCCGTATTTTATTATTACGTATTGTATTTGTATGTTTGATATACTATAGGGATGTGGGACAGATAAAATTCACAGTTACTTCGGTGTTTTGTTATTTATAGAATCATGTTCACTTCTATAAATAACAAAATACCGAGGTTACTGTAAATTTAGTTTCTGCATATGCGCATTTCGACAACTAATGTCTCTTCAGTGCACATAAAATCAAAACATTCAGAAATCCATATACTGAAATATATGTAAAGGCTGACAGAGAAAAATTAACAAATATAACTTTAATAGTAAATCCAAAATCAGCTATATTAAGCCGTTTCTCTAATTCCAAAAAGTTTTTTTATTACAAAAAATGCATCCTTTAAAATTCCTTTGTCCTTTAAAGTTCTTTAATTTGTACTTTTTGTATTTCATGAAAGGATATGGAGTAAATGAACATGATGGATGCAGTTGAAGACTATGCTAGGAAGTGGGCAAAGAAAGAGAAAGAGGACATTGAGACATTTTCTGACTGGATCAGGTCCATGAAGTCATTAATCGTAAATCGCATCCGGCGCTTAGAAACAGCAATGAGATCCAGAAATCCCAGTATATTTGAAGATCCTTTTGTAGTAAGAACTCTGACCAACCTCCATGAAAATTACGTCATTGTCCCTGCAGACAAAGCTTCTAACAACATCCTGTTCGTGTGTAAGAAACACTATCTCGACTGCCTTGTGAAGGAGATGGGCATCGACAGTTCATCTGGAACCTACTACAATATCGAGGGATGAGATTGTAAAAAATCACACTTCAGTTTTAGCATCATTTGGCATAAAAGCCAATGATGAAAACACTCAACTCCCTTACATCTACCGGGTACCAAAACTTCATAAGAAGCCATACAAACAGAGATTCATTGCCGGGTCTTCCAGATGCACCACTAAACCTCTTTCACAGCTCCTCACTACTTTTAAGACCACAGTCAGAGATGGCATGAAGAATTACTGTGATAAAGCTTACTCCACAAGCGGCGCGAATCAAATGTGGATTCTTAAAAATTCCAAAGATCTCCTTGTACAACTATCCTCAACCAGTCTTACCAATTGCCATAGCATTCAAACTTTTGACTTTTCTACTCTTTATACAACCCTGCAAGACAATAAAGTGAAAACAGTAATTGCAGCTTTAATACATCAATGTTTCTGCACAAAAAATGGAGAACGCAGATACACCTATTCAGTTGTATGGAAAGACCATGCAGACATATTTTGTTAAGAACCACTTAAGATTCAAACAAGAAGTACAATGAGACTGACGTAATCAAAATGTTAGAATTTTTGATCGACAATATTTTTGTCGAATTCGGAGGTCGTGTTTTCCAACAGACAAAGGGGATTTCTATGGAAACTAACTGTGCGCCGCTTTTAGCTGACCTTTTCGTTTACTCTTACGAGGCCAAGTTTTTACTAGGGCTTACACAAAGAAAATAAAAACATTTAGCCCAGTCCTTTAATTTCAGCTTCCGCTACATAGACGATGTACTTTCTCTTAATAATCCTAAATTTAAGGAGTATTTACATCAGATCTATAAATGAGCTTGAAATTAAAGGAACAACTGATACACCTACTTCAGCTTCGTACCTATATTGACGAAGAAGGACGTTTGAAATCTAAGCTATATGACAAGCGTGATGATTTTAATTTCCCAATTGTAAATTTTCCCTTTCTTAGCAACAATATACCTACCTCTCAAGCCTATGGAGTGTACATTTCACAGTTGATTCGTTACTGTTGAGTGTATAGTTTGTACAGTGATTTTTTGAACAGAGCAAAAACACTGTCCCAAAAGCTGCTTAGTGAGGGATTTGTTCAACCTATGTTAATTTCATCCCTCAAGAAATTCAATGGCCGTCACCATAACATCATTGAAAGGTATGACGTGTCAGTTTCCCAAATGAAAGTGGCCATTCACAGCTAGATTCACGTCTTCCCGGATTTGACTACCAATTTTGACATTTTCCTGGATTGACTCTCTCACAATGTGACGGGTGCTGTTAACAGAGCAGGACATGATGTAACTTTCAGTTTCACTGGAGTTCACACTGTGAGTGCCTTTGTTTTAGATGTTAAAATTTCTGTTTCTGTGCTTTGTATCTGTCTAACGTCATTGTTTTCTGTGTTATCGTTTTTGGCCATGTCTTTACACATCGATTTTTTGTAAATTTCACTCATTTTTTCCTTCGGTATTCTACTGCCGTTGTTTCCTCTATGCCATTTTTATTTTGTTGATATTTGTGGCCATTGCACAATACAGATTTTCACATCTTTTATATTCAAAAAAAGGTTCACAACAATTCAAATATCAAAAATGTAATTACTTTTAAAACTGTAAAGAGCCGTTTCGAAAATTGATTTCCAAGCAGTGCAGATTAAGAGAAAACAAAAATGTATTTTAGGAGGGGGTAATTCTCCGTCTATGCTTGGAAATCGGTTATCGAAATGCTTTTCTACAGTTTTCAAAGTAATTGCATTTTAAAGTTTGGTTATCTCTTTTCTAATGCGAATCTGACAAAAAAAATATCAAATTTAAAGGTTACCCCTTGAAATATATGTACAGCATAAATACTTTTTTTTTGTTTTCGTGTAAAAAAAAGAAAATTAAGTCATTATCTTATCTTTGTGATTTCTAAATTATGAATTGAAACAAATTCATTTTATTTTTCTACCATGCCTTCAGTAATTTTGAGCCATAAATTTTGTTTTCATCAAATATGCAATAGCATATACATTCATTTTTGTGAATAAAATATTCATGAATATCCGTGGTACAGATTCAANTTTTTTTTTTTTTCATTATTTGAAGTATAACGTAAGTTGTCGAAAAGCGCATATGCAGAACCTATTTTCACAGTAACATCGGTATTTTGTTATTTGTTATATATTGGTGTCGGAAAATTATTCTTTTTTTTATATTTTCCGATGATGATCGGATTTTGAAAATTAATTGTTATAGTACATTTTTTCTACGGGAAGCATGGTAAATTATAATTTTTATTCCCGTTGAAAGAAACCACTACCTATAAACTATTAGTAGTATATGGTGAATGAAAGGATGTGGAGTAAATGAACATGAGACAAAGTCTCTACAAATACATGGTAACAAACAAACAATGGAATAACGCTTTTATTGTTGTTCTTCATGTTGAAGTCCCCATATTTTGTAATAATGTGATCGATATTTTAATTTCTCTGATTTCTAGCAAATCTAAACACCTCCTGACAGATTGGTTATCGAAATAATAATCAAAATGTGTGAAAAATTTGATCTCAGTTGGCGATTGGTCAGTCATGTAAATGTCTTGTGTCAGTTTCTAGAAATAGTGCAAAAGGATTCTGATAAAATTTGCACCTGTATCATTGTCTAGCGAAATGGTTTTTGCATTTTTTTCGTCTTTATTGATAATATGACATTTATATCAAAAATATTACATTCAACACCCCTTTCAATGAATGGCGCAATGATACACGTGGCAGCGATGATAGCAACGAAATGGTGCCATACTTGAGACTGGAGACTACGGAGATCGTTATACTTCAAATAAATTGAGTAGAAATTAGAAAAACAATTTCTTACATTGTTTTCCGGTTTATTACGATCATCTTAATAGTTAGATTTTCACATTTTAAAGTTCTCGGGTAAACCTCGAACTTTAAAACGTGAAAAATTAACTATCTCAATGTGAGAACTATACGTAACAAACTGGACTGAAACAATGTTAGAGACTGTATATACATCGGCAGACGAATACCGAAGCAAAAATGATGAAAAGGGGGGGGGGTTTCACAATAAAAAAATCCAAAAATCGCGGCAATTCATATCCAACACGAAACACGAATTCAGACAGCATGACAAAGACAAAACAAGTATACAAAATGAACAAAAACGCAACAAAACCAAAGCACTAGCAGTGTGAACCCTTACAAAAACTGAAGTATCAACAGGTGCTCCTCAAAGGTAAGCATGATCTGCTCCACGCGTGGTACCCGTCACACTGAGAGTGAAAAGTCCTGTTTTGTCACAGTCGGTATTTTTCAGTCAGGTAATAAACTCTGGATCTTCCCAAAGATATCTTTTCTCATCTGTCGTATAGAATCATTGTAACAGTCTGTCAATTCATGGTAGCGACATGGTAATTCGTTTTTTAAGTTATATCAATAAAAACATATAAAATCATTACATTATTTTTGTACAAAATCGCTCTTTGGCAGAAGTAAGTTAATGAAAATCAGTAAAAAGATGAAATGAATTCTTAAAACATAGGCATTATTCTGCAGAGAAAGTTTAAATGTTGCAATATTTTTTGCACGGCACTAATACAAGGTTCAATCAGAAAAGAAATGAGGTGAAGAAGTGGCAAATAACAAAATACCGAGGTTACTGTAAATTTAGGTTCTGCATAAGCGCATTTCGACAACTTATGTCTCATCAGTGCAGATAAAATCAAAACATTTGTAAATCGAACCGAAATATGTGTTAAAGCTAAAAAGAGAACAAATTACCAATAGGAAAGCCAAAATCAGCTAAGGGCAGAGCTATGCAAGAGGGAGATACTAATTTGGGTTTAACCAATTTTCTGAAATTCAAATATTAAAAATGTTTTCAAAACAAAATTTTTGAAAAACACAAAATTTATCTATAACATAGATAAACAAATAAATACATTAATATAAAAATTCTGTTGACGGATTCGTTTCATTTTTTGTTGAAAACAGTGTTTTGTCTCAATACCTCGGTGACGGTGAGTCTAAATGATATTGGCTTAATTGCATTTACCAGATAACGAAAAGCAATTATTTTTCCTCCATATTTTGATTATATTTTTCACGTTAATTGCGTTTTTCCTCATTCATTCTTTTTTATGACTATCCAAAGAAGACAGTTTGCAATACGCTACAATTGATGTAAATGCCAGTAAACTGTAATATGCTCTAAGTAATAATAAATTAATTACGTAATATATATTTTACGAAAGGACATGAGACCATAACACATATGTTAACTCCAACTGCAATAATTTTAATGAGCTGTATGGCCATTTCGGAAATTAATTCCTCATCAGCAGCACTAGAACCCAAACAAAGGAAATCCATAATTTAAAAAATGTTTAAAATGGATAAAACCAAACGAAATCCGAATATTCAGTAATATCAAATATAGATCAGGACAAAACTACGATGGAGGGAGTAAATCCTTCGGTTTTAGAATTTACATAAATTAGATAAAAGTAATTGATCAAAGTGTACACATGAATTATCATCTCATGTACAAGTACACGATATCTAAGAAACATAAAGAGCATACATCTCTACCACGGAGAATTGTTTTACCAACTCCACACTGCAATAAAAAGACAAACTCCTGTATTAAATATTTTACGAAAGCATATGGAGTAAATGAACATTAGACCATAACACATATGTTAACTCCAACTGCAATAATTTTAATGAGCTGTATGGCCACAATGTCGCCACAATGATGAAAGAAAAAAATCAAAACCAAAGTCATATAAGATAATTATTATACATTATTATCCTTATAACATTTTCAAATTAACACTTTGTGCTTTAGTTCTATTGTACGATTCTTTTAGAAGATTTTAAAATGGAGAGGAATGAAAAGAACTAATCAGCAACCTCAGTTGAAAACAGCTTATTTCTTTGCGATCATTTGCTTTTTATTTTCTTGAAAAAACAATGCACTTGACAAATAGCCACATTGAGAAGCGCAGGTCTACGGGTAGCAATTTCATTCTATGAAACTTAAATCTGTATTAAGGCAAAAGTTTAACATATAAATAATTCAGACAATATATATTCTAATTACATAAATATATAAAAAAAACTCAAGTACCTGCCATGTATTTTTCGTTTTGAATAAAGAAATTTAATTATAACAAGAATTCAATGTTAGAAAGAATATTTTCTCCAGCGAACACAGCTGTGAAATCAATGTCCAAATTATAAAATAATTCACGTCTGCGCTCATTATTATTCTACTGCATAAGTCAAGCATATAAGAAAATACATTCTTCTTCAAGCAAAGTCATTTTAATTGTACGTTTATCCTGGTAGAATAAAAACTTCAAGTAAAGTTTTAACCATCAAGAATTATAAGACTACACACACCATATATCCTTCAGACCAAATCACATTCTTTTATTTATCACATAGCTTTTATCTTATGTTTTTGACTCCAGATCCTGCAGTTCTTTATTTTCTTCTATAATGCAATATTCTGTAAATATGTGTCCTCTATAACGTACCAACAAACACATGCTATAGTATTTGGTACCAAGTTCTACATCCACATACTACACGTAGTTTTACAAGTCGTTGAACAATGACCAATGTTCTTACAGAAGGCACATATTCCACGAAAATTATTTGGATCACATATCACGCAATATCGCTCGGCTAAAGGACATATTTGACACATTTTGCACCTTTCTTGCATCATTGTCATCATTGTCATCATTTGCATCATTCCCATTTCTCCAGCAATAAATCCCTCGATTGTATTTACAGTTAACAAAGACATAAAAACTAAGACAATTATTTTCATGTTTCTTCTCTGTTGATAGAACTAGACAGAACTGATATTTCCAGTGAAGATTCTCGTTCTGTTCCAGGTAAGAGAGTCAAATGTATATAAGGTCGCACAAAATATAGACACGTGTTCACCTCTATATTACGCCTTTTCCCTGATTTCATAAATATAAAGTTGTATAATACAAGCAAATGCATCATTTATATCCTTTCAATGTCATTTTAGTTGTTTTTAATTTGTAATATTTTGTGTATTTTTTTCCTTTTAATTGTGGACTACTAAACCATTTTATTTTGTTCATACATTTAGATTTATGGCCAATACACAAAATATTTTTTACATCTTTTATATTTAAAATTAGTTCAAAACAACGAAATACCGAAAATGTAATTACTTTTAAATCTTGCAGGTCCGTTTCGACAGCTGTTGTCCAAGCAGTGAAAATATAGAGAAAACAATGACGAATTTTAGGATCTGAAGAGATAAATCTCTGGCTATGCTTGGAAATCAGTTATCGAAATGCTCTTATACAGTTCTCGAAGTAATTCTCTTTTATAGATTGGTTATCTCTCTTTTAATGCAAATCCGAATAAAACGTTTCAACCAGTTTTAAAATTACAGGAAGTTAAATTTCTCTCTGTGCTATAAAGTTATCATTGTTTCTGACTGTGGATTTTACCTAATGGATTTTGACGACAACCATTCAAAATTGGCGTTTCAAACATAAGTGCACTTGAACAGAAATTTAACATTGGCAGGGCCAAAAATTAAAATACTGCAATGAAGAGATATGGACATGAGACACATTCTCTACAAATACATGGTAATACAAAGCCTTGGAATGCTTTTATTGCTGTTCTCCATCTTAAAGTCAACATCAGACTTTCAATAACTTGAGAAGTGCTCGTATCTCATTGTAACTTCAAGACGGCCAAGAGAGCAGCGGTTTTAGCGGAATTAACTACTAATTATCGAGGCACGTCATATCCATGCTCTCCAATATTTATTAATCCAGGGTTGTCAACAAACAAAGATTAACTGGCAAAGTGCTTTTACAATTACCCGACAAAAAAGACTAACAGAAGACAAGCACAACAATTTAAAAAACACAGGTCGAGTGTAAAAAAACTAAATCGAGTCAAAAGTTAAGCTTGGCACAATTATGTGATGTGCGCACAATTAACAGATGGTCAGAACCACAATTTGATATTTCAAAAAATTCGAATGCCAAAATTTGAAAATATGAAGGTGCGTCCACATGAGAAATTATCTCAAGCACAAGTACACCATAACTAAAATGTATACAGAGCATATATCTCCCGCCTGAAGAATCCATACTTACAGGAGGGACAAACTCCAATCTGATATATGCAATGAGGGGATATGGAGTAAATGCTCATGAGACAAAGTCTCTACAAATACATGGTAAAACAAAGCAATGGAACAACAGTAATATTGTTGTTCTTCATCTCGAGTAACCATGAGGCCGCAACAATGGGTTTTGCTCATATCTCATGGTGAGTTCAAGACGGCCCCTAGCATCCATTTGTCTTGAATACAGTGTCGATAATGGTGGTAATGTGTTTGGAAAATGTTTTAAAACAACACTTTAAATAACATAATGCCGAAGTCATTGTGAAGTTTTTATTGCATATGACCATTTCGAAAATTCTGTCTCTTCAGTATAGTTTTAATCAAGATATTTTGAAGACCATTAACCACAATTTATAAAATCCGATAGAGTACAAATAATAGGGAGGTCAGACATTTTTTAAAGTGGTCCTTGTTTTAAATAAAAGTTACCCTGAAAGACAGCCTGATTAAAGACAAACAAAATGGTGCTTAAATTTTGAAAATCGGATCATGTGTTCAAAAGTTACGGCAGATTGAAATCTTAAAAATGGGCTCCAAAAATTTATACAAAATGGCCGCCATAAGACAAAATGATGTAATTTTGGAAATTTATAATTGAATATTGTAAATTATGGCCTCTGATTTTTGTAAGAACTTAGTAAACCTGATGTTTATGGACCTTAACTCAATAGAAAGACACTAGTAACAAGCCCTTTACAATCCAGCAACATTTGTTCTTTCAGCATAATTTGAACTTGAAAATTCCTATGTATTTCAATGGGAAATTTAACGTGGCACCAATTTTGCCAAATTTTTTCCCACTTTTTTGGAAATTTTGCCTGAATTATTAAATATTTCATCAGGACTTAGTTTTTACAAAAAACTTCAAGTCCAATCACATCTGTAAACATTGGTTTGGTTGTTGTTTGTCATCAGCAACATTTGTACTTTTGCATTTGTATGGTAAAAATATGGTGCCATTTTGACCTCTCGGCGTGGATTTTGGCCATAGGTCCTTATGTATTATAACTCTCCACTCATACATAAGTAGTCAGGTCGTCTTAATTTGATGATTATCAACACTTCACATGTTTTACATTATAAAAAGAGTAGAGTTATACTTATTTGATCAATAGAAACTTGTAAAATGAGGGGATAAAATCAGACAGACCTCCATTATTACATGGTTATCAGTAAAATCATGGTTGTGTCTGACCTTCCTACAAATAACCATAACCATCCAAATGGAAAGTAAAAAAGCAAATCCAAGAACATTCTATGCTGTAATTTCAAACAAAGACGGAAGAATAACAAAATACTGAAGTAACTGTTAACCTTGTTTCTGCAAATGCGCATTTCGATAACTTTTGTTTCATCAGAGCAGATAAAACAAAAACAGTTTAAAATCCAAATATCGAAAGATATTTAAAACTGATCGAGAACAAATTAACAATAGGATCTAAATAGTGAAGCCAGAATCAGCTAAAGACAGATCTATGCGATATCGAGATACTCTTTTGTATTCAAAATTTTTTAAACGTTTGAAATTGCAAGTTGCAAAAATAAATCTGTTTTCGGGCCAGCACCAAAGTACTAGATAATGGGTACGTGAATACCCTCAGGGACTAACAGTCCACCAGCAGAGGCATCAGCCCAGTGGTAATAAATAACAAAATACCGAAGTAACTCATAATTTAGTTTCTGCAAATGCACATTTCGGCAACTTATGTTTCCTCAGTGCATATAATTTTCTTCATGATTTTTAGAATTCTTAATAAAACTTTGGTAAATGAATACCGAAACCAAAAAATAAAAAGGAATGAACAATTGGGGTAACAACAAAATTAGTTAACTGGGTGGTAAAGGAAAAAGTCCATTAGACAAAACGACAAATCAGGTGGAAACCACCGGTAAAATTGTCGACCGCAATGGTCCTGACTTGGTATAGGCATTACAAAACAAATGGATGACTATACCGGTTTGATGGCATACCAAACATCCCCTTCTAGCGCCGCAGTGTCCGGTAGAAACTCAACAGCAATTGCTTTTGGAAGGTCGTAAGCAGTTAAGAAATGATCATCCCAGTACTAAGTAAAAAAAGAATCTTGAATCAGAGTTTGGACCGAAAGTTCAAAATTTTCACAGAGACTGATACCTATTGAAGAACTTTTTTAATGATCATATGAGACGGAATTTTTTGAAGCTTTGTTTGATAAGGCGATCACGGAGATATCTGTCTAATGAGAAAGTATGTATAATTTGTTCTTACTCTCGCATGACGAATCAACTGTGAAATATACACTCCGTAGGCAGGAGAAACTGGATTATCACTGTCCATCTTGGGGAAATTGATAATTTTGAAGTTAACTTCGTGCCTTTTGTCGTAAATTTTAGTACTGAGATGACCATTTTAGTCGAAATTCATATGTAAGTCAAAATCAAAAAATGATGTAGATCTAGAGGTTTCTGTCGTTTTTTTTATCTCTAGTTCTGGCGGATGTATTAATGGTGTCTGTCTAGCAAAAGATGTATTATTGAGAGAAAGAACATCACCAACATATCTATAATTGAAAATGAAAGATACTTGTATAGTATATTTTATTGTATGGTCTTTTAAGAGTTCCGGAAGAAATAATGGAAAAAAGACGCTAGAGAGACTTGTGATATCACTGAATGCATCGGAATGATAGCATGATCTGCTCAACGCGTGATACCAGATACAGTGCCAATGAAAAGTACTATTTCAAAGTAAGTATTAGTCAGTTTGGTTATAAACTCTGGATCTACTCTAGGATGTCTTCTCTTCTTTGTGAAACATAGAAATAGGGCCTGTAAGTCTCGTACAATTTTGGAATTTCAGGGATCAAAAACTGTGCCCGGAAGTTACATTT
>MJUU01048267.1:15722-26528 GCA_002080025.1 Modiolus philippinarum | reverse complement strand
TTCTGATTTAGTCAGTTTGAGAATTCACATCAATTTTGCGACCATGAAGGGATGGGCGAGACATCAATTTGGGTCCACACTTGTTGTGATTAGGTCATTTTCTCAGTAACTATAAGTGGTAGGTCAATGATATTTTGTATGTAGGTTGGTCTTGGGTAGTACATGACAGTTTGCTACATGGCTTTTGTCTGTGACCTCAATTGCACGGCCCAATGAACATGTTAATTTTTTGTGATTAGGTCATTTTCTCAGTAACTATAAGTGGTAGGTCAATGATATTTGGTATGTAGGTTGGTCTTGGGTAGTACATGACAGTCTGCTACATGGCTTTTGTCTGTGACCTCAATTTCACGGTCCAATGAACATGTTAAGTTTTTATGATTAGGTTGGTTTCTCAGTAACTATAAGTGGTAGGTCAATGATATTTGGTCTGTAGGCTGGTCTTATATATTGCATGACAGTCTGTCATGTGGCATTTGTCCTTGACCTCAATTTCATGGTCTAGTGAGCATGTTAAGTTTTTGTGATTAGGTCATTTTCTCTGTAACTATAAGTGTAAGGTCAATGATATTTGATATATAGGTTGGTCTTCAGTAGTACATGTCAGTCTACTATATGGCTTTTGTCTGTGACCTCAATTTTACAGTCCAGTGAACATGTTAATTTTTTTGTTGTTAGTTTAGTTTCTCAGTAACTGTTAGTAGCGGGTTAATAATATGTGGTATATAGGCCGGCAAACCTATATACCACATATTTTGCCAAGGTTTGCCTTGGGTAGTACTTGACAGTCTGTCATATGGTTTTTGTTCATGACCTAAATTTTATGGTCTAGTGATCATGTTAAGTTTTTCTGATTAGATCAATATTTCAGTAACTATTTATGGTACATCAATGATATTTAGTATGTGGGTTGGTCTCATGAAGTACATGATGGTGTGTTATATAGATTTTGTGTGTGACCTCAATTTCACGGTCCAGTAATTATTTTAAGTTTTCGGTATCTATTAGTGGTATGTCAATGATATTTGGTATGTGTGTTGGTCTTGGGTAGTGCATGGCAGTCTGCCATATGATTTATGTCTGTGACCTCAAATTCATGGTCCAGTGATTATGTTGAGTTTCTCCATTATCTATAAATGGTAGGTCAATAATATTATAGTATATGGGTTGGTCTTTGGTGGAAACTGACAGCCTGCTATTTGCTTTTGCCCTTGATGTCATTTTTACGGTCTAGTAAATGTGTTTGATTTTTCGTATTTATTAGTGGTAAGTAAATGATATTTGGCATTTAGGTTGGTTTAATTTGTGTAGTGCATGAGAGTCAGCTTTATTGCTGTTTTTAGTTACCCTAATTTTACTATAGCGAACATGTTAAGTTTTTCTGATTTAAGTCAGTTTGACTTTTTACAACAATTTAGTGGCCAACAGGGACGGGCGAAACATCAATTTGGGTCCACACTTGTTGTAAGTTATCTTTTGAGTGGTAAGTGATTGAGGTTTTCTATTTTAAAAGTGTATTTATTGCAATTTAACTGTTCATAATATGTTTATGAATAAATATTATTGATTTAATTACTATTCATGCTAAAGGTTTCTTAGTAACTGCTACTATGGGGCATAAGACTGTTTTGCAGAACACATGTTATTTCTGATATCTAATTTTCTGTGTAATTTCTTCGTAAAAATAAACCACATTTGTTTATTGAAATTTCTCAAAAACCCCTTCCAATCATAATGTGTATCAACTAATTGATTGATCTATTAATGTGACAGCTTTTTGGGACTGCTCTAAAGGTTTTTCAAACACATATTTTATGATGACGCTAAGATTGTGAATTTACAAAGACAGAGGTTGAATTTTATAGATCATTAGATACTAGTACATTTTTACAAAGTAACAATTTAGTTAGATTTTAGATATGGAAAAGAAAATGAGTATTAATATCAACCTCATAGCACCCAAATTTTATTGTAGACTAGAAATTCTTTGATTTTTTTTCAGATAACAGATGGATTGACAAAAGGAAGCATTTACACCATACATTTTGTATCAGTCTAATGATTATATCCTTAAATATCAAGAAATGAAGGCTAAACAACAAAATATTGTGTGCCTTGTTCTTGCCATTTTGGTGGATATAACACACATTATGGTTTCAGGATCAAAGCTGACAGGTATTAATAGCAATGATGTAAGAAGACTATTAATCTATTATGGACTTATCTCGAGGAAACCATTTTCCTATAGTGTTGTCTTGGGCGTATAGGGCAAGAGCAGACAGGCGATGGCACTATTCAGACCAGACAACACTATAGGAAAACAGTTCATGAGTCAGAAGTCCGTATTTTATATAGTACATAACAGAAAAGAAAACAAACTGAAAATGAGGCAAAGTTTAGTAAACCGGAAGTCACGTGAGGTATACTAATAGTCCCATTATCAAGAATAGTATCCAGCTATCAAGTTAAACAAATAACTGTTCGAATATAGTGACGTTAGATTATCCAAAGAAATTGTAGGATTTTTACCTGTTATGTACTAGATTAATTGTAGATTGATTTATATAATTACTTATCACTTATTTATTCAGGAATACAATGGAATTAGGAAATCTTAAAAGCATCTGGTTTTGTACAAATAAAAAATACTAGTTATATAAGTGAGTTGTGTTGGTTCACACATATACAGTAGTAGATAAAACCAGTAGATGTGCACAGTGCTTTGTTGAAGGGCATACATGCCTTACAGTTTTGATTTTGAATTGAAAAAAAAATGATGAACATTTCTTTCAACATGTTGAATATGTTTTTCCCAGAGGAATGTATCAATACCATGTTGGATGCTTTGTTTAGGAAGAAATGTTTTTTTTCATGAAATTTAGAAATATCAGATTTTATCTTTTGGCAGGACTATGTCTCTACTCAATTGTAACATTTTTTTTGTTGTGAAAATTAAAGTATGATGCTTTAAAATTCCCTAACTGTGTGTAATATGTAGGTTAACAATATAGATAATTAAAATTCTGCCATTTTGCTTGTATACACCTATTTACTGGCTATGAGGACAATAGCAAGTTTATGGTTTCCCAAGACACAACTATTTCCCGACGCGAAGCTGATGGCCATGGCCTCGGTGATAATCAGATCTCTTTGGTTTATAAATCATGATATTAACCTCATTCAAAGTCATTGATTGTATAATACAAAAATGTATTCCCATGTCAAAATTGTGTGGATTTCGTACACTAGGTAATAGTATACAGTTAATTACTTATAATGAGAACAATAGCAATACCGTATAAGTGGTTATTTTCACGAGGACTTAATTTTCGGTTTATTCGTGACCATTCTGAAGTCGCAAAAATTGCATAACGCGAAATATAATTTATATGAGACTTTACACAGCAAATGGTAAGCAATCGAGAAAATTTGAGTTCCGCGAAAATTAAATCCAGCAATTTTTAAAGAAATCGCGAAATTTGCGTCCCGCTAAAATAACCACTTCTACGGTATTATGGTTCCCATAGACATGACTATTTCTAAATGTGGAGGGAAATAGTTGATGTCGAGGGGAACCCATAAATTTGCTCTTGTTCGAATAGCAGGTAAAAAAGTGTTTTATTACACCGAATGGATCATGTTTTACTATTAAAGAGAATCTAAAGAAAAATATATAAAAATTGTGATGAAAATGTGTCTTTTTTATATTAAGGATGTATATTTCAATACACGTCATTGTGATTAAAAATGTCAGTCATGCTGAACTGACACTCCCATTAATCAATGAACGTCATCACTGAAAAGTCGGCGAATAGTAATATTCACTGGCTGGTTGATAGTATTTGTACTATTCACCGGATGATGGCACTTTTCTGAAAACTAATTCTCAGTAAGATATACTAACAAAAAATATCTGCTATCACAATGACCGAACAAAAACCATGTCAGGAGTAGATACTACTGTTTTCAACCCATCTTTACATTTGAAAAATTAATAACATAATCTTCCTATGCAGAAAATTCACTCTTTTTCAAACCCGACACCTGTAGTTTTAAACTTTACGGTTATTGAATTATTATACATTGGACTTATAGCTGAAAGCTATTAGTAGCATGTGTCTAATGAAAAGAAAGCTTGATATATATTGTTTCTTTTTTCAGATTCAGTAAGCTCTCTCCCAATGTGGAAACAAGTTTTTGTTAACTATACAACATGGAGTGGACAATATAGTTATAGCAATGCAACATATGGATGTCGCCTTGGTGTAATGTCAGTGAAAGAGAATGTGTTGGTGTCATTTGTAGACAGAAATACACATATTGACTTACTAGGTATATATAAATATATTTTGGTGGATTTTTTTTATCACTACAAATAAAGTCATCATGTTTACCAAATAACCATTTGGATATTTTCCTCTCTGAAAATACTGTATCAGTTGGAGCCAAACTTTGCCTCAAAAGTTTTTTGTAGGTCCCCTTTAAAAATTTGTTTTTAGGTTTGCACTTTATTGAAGATGGTGGCCAGAGGGGAAAAGAGTTTAATATTGTCTCTAAGGAAATAATTTCTCCTCTGAAACTACCTGCACTGTGCCAATTGTAACCAAACTTGGTCACAATAGTCCTTGGATGGTTCCTTGTAAAGAGCATATTTTTGAAATTCTCGCTTTATCCAAGATGGCTAACAGCAGGTAACATACTTTAACAATAAAATTTAAGTGTACACTTTTAGAGATCTTCTCCTCTGACACTGAGAGTACTTTGTTAGTTGGAACTTGGCCACACCTGGTCTTGGTGATCTCTTGTAAAAAAGCGCATAGCCACCAGAGGGGATTATAGTGTAACATTTCACTTTATTTGAACACTTTCATCATTTTCAAAGATCATTTCCTCTGAGCCAGTTGAAACCAAACTTTGCTACAGTAGCCCTGGGATCTCTTTAAATATAAAAGTAATTTTAAGTGGACCCTCATTGAACAGGTGAGAAATACAGGCTCTTGTAAGCCTCATGTTTCATTTAGATTTAAATCAAGTATCCTGATTTTCTGAAGATCACATGGAAAAACGTACTGTAAACAGGGAAATATTGGTGACAGTTTTATTTCACTTTAAGTGATAAAGCGTGGAAATAAAACTGTCACAAATATTTCAATACAATTGGTCAATCTAGGAGCTCGATCCTCAACCGCGAATACAAGACTGCGCAAAATAGAATTTGTTTTGAAATCCGCGATAAAAAGACTGCATGAAAATATCCCTGTTTACAATACATAACAGCTTCTTTGCATTCTTTGAGCATGTAAATGTGAAATTTTGACTGAAATACAATAATTTAAAAACATTCAGGTACCCTAAAAGTGATGATATGCATGTGATCTTTTATCTTTGATTGAGTATTCATGACATAGTTGATACTTACACATTATATAATCACTCAGATTTCACCTGGCTGTACTACTAAGATGTGAAAACTAATTAACAACTTATCTCTATCCCTTGGGTTTACTTTCAACAAATGCATCTACTTTAATACTAAACAGTTAATGGAACTTTAATAATAGTGTTGAGAAAGATCTCAATGTAATTCACCAATGAGATTATCTAGCAATCTCTTATGTGATCTCTGTAGCATTTTTTACTCAAGCAAATTTTCCATATTAAGCAGTACTTTCACATAATATTAATTAGAAATCAATGCAAGCTTGAAAAAAAATAACTTTTAAATACATTTGTATTAAGTTAATCATGAAGTCAAAAAACATGTCTGTCCTGTGGGGCCCCATCTTCAAGTGTTATGAAAAAGAAAGGAAATGGGGTAAATGTCTAGGAGACAACATCCCATATCCAGGTTAAAACGACCCAAAACAAAGCATCTAGGGGTCACCATACGGTCTTCAACACAGTGAGGAATCTCACACCATATAGCAAGCCCTAAATGTCCCCAAAAAGGTAAAAAAATGATGAATCAACAGAAACAAACCACAACCAATAACCTGAATACCGGTATCAAGAAACTTAAATTTCATAAAAAGACAAGGACAAGCCAATGACCAACATATTCCTGACTTTGGACAGGCGCAAAAATTGCGGTTGGGTTAAACTCGTGTTTAGCTCACCTGGCTATGCCAGGGTGAGCTTTTGCCATCACTTGGCGTCCGTTGTCCGTCCGTCCGTCCGTTCGTCGTAAACTTTTCTTTAAAAATCTTCTCCTCTGAAACCACTGGGCCAATTTAATCCAAACTTGGCCTGGGTCATCACCACGGTATGTAGTTTAAAAAATGTGTTCGGTTAGTCCGAGGGCCAAACAATATGGCCGCTGTTACTAAAAATAGAACATAGGGGTAAATTGCTGTTTTTGGCAAAGAACTCGAAAACAGTTGCAGATATCAAAAATCTGACACGAGTAAAATTGTTCAGAATGCCGAGATCTATCAGCTCTGCAATTTTGAAGAAAATCAGAAAACCCGTCAGAAAGCCCTTTTTCCATAAATTTTTCAAAATTTATGCATTTTTTTATTTTTTATTTCAAAAACTGCAACAGATAGAGGTGAAGTGTAAATTGGAATAATGTTCAGCATATCAAGATCTACATACTCTGAAATTTTGAAGAAAATCCAAAGGCCTGTGTAGGAGTTATTGATTGATTTTCACCAATTTTTTTTTCCCCAATGCCATATGGTTTATTGGCTATTTCCCTTTAAATTCTGTGTTCAAATCTTCTTTGCTTAACTTTTCTCTTTTAAGCTTTAGAGAAATTCCATTTTATATCTTTGTTAAAACAATTATTTTTATTTTTAATTAAGAGCAAAAACAGTGTTTTTGTACAAATTTTTTCAATTTTTTGCAAAAATACTTTCTTTATCTTTACCTTATTACTGTGGAAGTACTTTAATTCGTGGACATCAATGTTCTTGGTTTTCATAAATATTACTAATTCGTGGGTACTTAAATTCGTGGTTTCAAATTCCATACATTAAAACTCCATGGAAAACCGCATTTCGTTGGGAGCTTAATTTTGTGGTTTAAGCAAACCACGAAATCCACGAAAATTGGAACCCCACGAACAATGGTACTTTTACAGTATATGTTACAATTATTTTTCTATATAAAATATTTTGTCTTACAGGGAAGTATTTGGTTGGCCACTATACTGTATGCTTTGCTTACATGAACTAACCAGCAGTTTCTTGGCCTTATAGCCTGCATAATTGCACAATTTTTGTTGTAAAATAAAGCCTGTATTGATCAAGTGGTGACATTAACGTTGAGAACCACAAATGGATTTGAATACTACATGCCATGTATGATGCTATGAAGTGCTGACTAAGTATTGTGACTTTGGTGCCTATATATCATCCAACATGGCCATCTGCGGGGAACTTAATTTATTACTGGACTGTATAGAAATAGCACAAAAAGAATTTTTTATCTGAAACAACTTTGCTATTGGAATAAAACTTAATCACAATGCATCTTAGATGCTCCCCTTCAAAACAGATGTCCCTCAAGTCTGCACCTTATGCAAATTGGCTACCAATGGGAAACATAGTTTAATATTGGAGTTCATTCAAAGATCTTCTTCTTTAAAACCATTTGGCCAGTTGGAAATAAACTTTGGCACAACACTTAATTTTCTTTAAAATTGTGTCCTGCAGATCCATCCCTTATCCATGATGGCAGGCAATAGGGAAAATAGTTTGATCATATAACATAAATGTTTGTTTACATAGTTTGAAAATGAGACCCTTTAACATCGAAGTTTATTTGAATTTATGTATTGACCATGGACCAGGTGAGTGATACAGGCTCTTGAGAGCCTCTTGTCTTGGATCCAAACCAGTTAGTTCAGTAGACCATTTTCATCAAATTTTAAACTGAATTGAAGTGGAAGAGAATTGTTCAGAAAGGGAGGAATAAAAATTTTTCCATTGAATTCCTTCAGTGCAAATATGCCTGGAAGCAGATGTCCTATTGTACATTATTATTTAGTTTGTAGCCTTTATTAAAGGCTATTTCAATTTCTGTTTAAATCACTTGTATAACCATGGTGGGCTTTTACACCCCATCATTCAATCCTACATCCTTCAGTCCGCATGAACTTTCATTATACCATTCCCCCGCAAATAAAGTTTGGAGTCACTTATTGTAGTATACTATGCATGAAGGAATATGGTTGCTGCTTGAAATTTTGAAGGGGAGATAGTTCTTCTTTGAAGATTTTCTGGAAAAAAGGGGAAGGAACCTTATCAGGGCAGGTGGAGGTACCTTGTCAGCCTGTGTCTACTTATAATGAAATGGCTGCTTTGGTTAAATAGTACATAGTTGTTTTATAGCACTTGAAGATGTGCTTAAGTAATATGGTTGTTGCTTAAATTTTCAAAGGGGTGGCAATTCAACTTTTAATAGTATTTTGAAAATTGGGGAGTACATTGTCAGCGGATGTCCTCCTTAAACGGACGTTTTGATTTTGATGAAATATCACACATTTGACATATAACACTTGCACATGTGCAAGAAGTACAGTAATATGGTACCTGCTCTTAATTTTGAAGGGGAGATAATTCAATTTGTTTTACTGGAAAAAAGAGAGAGGTATGTCATTATATCCACCCCTGTATTGTATCCAAACACACCTAAATTTTTACTTGCCATATGGATTCAGCACTCAATGACTAACGATTAGCTTCAGCTCTAGTTCAAAAATTATCTTCTCCTTTGAAATGAATTAGCCCATTGAAAGCAAATTTGGTCAAAGTATTCCTTGGATAGACTTCTGTAAAACGGTGCTTTCAGATTCGTTCATTTTCAAGATGGCTGCCAGTAAGGAACATAGATTAAAATGGACCTTACAGTCAAACACTTTCACTGATATTTTCTGAAACTACCAGGCCAACCAAAATAGTTTTGAGGTTGTTCCCTGTAAAACTGGTGTTTTCAGATTCCTACCTTATCCATGATAGGTGCCAGCTATGAACAATGGTTTTTATAATTGGACCATATGAGAAAACACATCCAGAGATCTTCTACTCTGAAACTGCATGGGCAGTCAGATCTAAACTTATTCAAAATAGCCCTTTGGATGTCCCTGTAAAAAATGCTTTACAGATTCATGCCTTATCTAAGATGGCTTTCATTAAGGAACATAGTTTAACATCAGATCCTTTTGAAAAAAAAACATTCAGAGATCTTCTCCTTAGAGGGCCAGTTGGAACCAAACTTGACCAGAACAATCTCTGGTTTGTCTCCTCTGTAAAAAGATGTTCTTCATAGTGGCATGATATCAGTGGTGTCCTGATAATAGATTATATAAAAAATCAGTGAATTAAAAAGTGTTGCTTCAAGTGCTTGATTTTAAAAAGAACACTGGATTAATGGTAAACTTCTACATTCATTTTTCATTTTGAATTTTCTCTGGCTCAGTGTTTATTGTTTCATCTCATTGGTCAGTTGTGCAGAAATGGAGTTTTTGTTTGACTTTTATTTAGTGTATTTAAATTTTATTCAATCAAAAGTAGTTTTTAGCTCACCTGGCCTAAAAGGCCGTGTGAGCTTTTGCCATCACTTTGCGTCCGTCGTCCGTCTGTCCATCCGTCAGAAATTTCAAAAATCTTCTCCTCTGAAACTACTGAGCCAATTGTAACCAAACTTGGCCTGAAGCATCACCAGGGTATGCAGTTTTGTGTTCGATTAGTCAGAAGACCAAACAACATGGCTGCTGTTACTGAAAATAGAACATAGGGGTAAATTGCTGTTTTTTGCAAATAACTCAAAAACCGTTACATATATCCAAAATCTGACACGAGTGAAAGTGATCAGCATAGCAAGATCTACCTGCCCTGCAATTTTGAAGAAAATTCGAAAACCGGTCTTGGAGTTATTGCCCTTTTTCCGTAAAATTTTCAAAATTTGTGCATTTTTAATTTTTTAATTCAAAAAGTGTAACAGATAGAGGTCAAGTGTATATTGCAAAAAGGTTCAGCATATCAAGATCTACAAACCCTGAAATTTTGAAGAAAATCCAAAAACCCATGTAGGAGTTATTGCCCTTTTTTCACGGAATTTTCAAAATTTTCATATTTTTGTCTTTTATTTCCAAAACTATAGAAGATAAAGGTTAAGTGTAAATTGATAAAATGTTTGCCATGCTGTTCGGAATTTAAAACTGGTGTTTAAAATTGTTTGTTGGCTGCCATTTTCAAAATGGCCGCCAAAAAAAAGGCGGGAAATTCAACATTGTTCGATTTCAAGGAAATTTGGTTTCCAAATAGATATTGATGTAGCGACTTCAAAACCCATGTTGAGAAGTGTTCATTGACCGCCATTTTCAAATTGGCCGCCAAAAAAGGCGGGAAAATTCAACATTGTCCAATTTCAAAGAAATTTGGTTTCCAAATAGGAATTGATCTTGCAACTTCAAAACCGAAATTAAATATTGTTTGTTGACCTCCATTTTCAAAATGGCCGCCAAAAAGGCGGGAAAATTCAACATTGTCCGATTTCAATGAAAGTTGCTTTCCAAATAGATATTGATATTGCAACTTGAAAAACCGTTGTTGAAAAGTGTTCATTTACTGCCATTTTCAAAATGGCTGCCAAAAAAGGCGGCAAAATTCAACAATGTCCAATTTCAATGAAAGTTGGTTTCAAAATAGATATTGATGTTGCGACTTCAAAACCGTATTTGAAAATTGTTTGTTGACTGCCATTTTCAAAATGGCCACCAAAAAAGGCGGGAAAATTCAACATTGTCCGATTTCAATGAAACTTGGTTTCCAAATAGTTATTGATGTCGCAACTTCAAAACTG
>MJUU01048266.1:0-21053 GCA_002080025.1 Modiolus philippinarum | reverse complement strand
AAAACACCATTTTTTCCATAATATGTCTCGATATATACTGATCAAAATTGGTTCATATATTTGAAATGTTACCAATATATTTTTAACTGAAAAAGAGATAAATATGTTTCCATTAAGCAATTTTGCAATTGTGTTATACATTGAGAATAAAATAAAAGATTTCAATTTGTAATGTTATTGTTGCTTATTAAACAAATAAGAATTTTATTAATGGAATGTTTGTACTATTTTGAAGATAGTAATGAAACTTTAAAAGTGTAGAGTTTTTCTTTGAATTTTCCTCGATAGGAAATCCTGCTCTGTCATATTCAGAAAGTGTCTAAAATTGTGTCAGACATAGCTTGATGACCACAGAATGCCATCTACACATATCAATTTCAAAACAGATTCCTGGTTATGTTGTCGAACTTGAATTGTCGAAATGATGATTTGCGGAACGTCTGGTTATTTTCTTATTGAATTGTCGAATGATGATTGGCAGAATTCCAGTTAACTGCAATTTGGTTATGTTGTTGTTGAATTATCAAAATTATCGTTGGAAGAACTCCTGGTTATTTTGTTGTTGAATTGATTCAATCATTGATTACAGTTGTTTATTCAATACAAGCTTGGACATCTGAAACTTTATATTCATAACATTTATATAAATACCAAAAAAATGAATTGTCAACACCACTAATTTCGTCTGACTCACAATTAAAATGTCTACAATTATACATGATAGTATAGATATCCATCACAAGACATGAAATACACATATCAAAAGAGAACAGAGTGCTAAATCAAACACAGGAAGTTTTTTTTTAAGCCGCTCTTACACTACACCCTACGACACAAACGTATGAGGAACGGATGAAAATCATTTTTGTACGGTGGTAAATATTTTTGTTCGTTCACGAATTACAATGAAAACGCACAAAAACCAGAGGTATACAGTACCTGCAACGTTATGGCACCGAATAAACCAAACTCGCACCGAACTGTCACCGGAACCCTACCGGACGAGCACCAAATAAAACGTATTTATAACGGCAACATAACGGACAAATACCGAATAAAATGAATTGATAACGAAAACGTAGCGTACGAGTACCGAGTAAAAACGAACTGAATAGGTACCATGTAAACCGATCAATTTTAAAAAGGATACCCGTGACTTTTGACCGCTCAACAACTTATTTTACACAAATAATCATTATGGCGTGCTTGACCAATTGAATTTAGGGAGTAACCATTTTATTTTTAAGGTTGGGGGGATGGGGGAGGCAAGGAAGGAATTCGAAAAAAAAATCAAGGATCAGAATTTTGGCCAAAAAAATATATAAGGACAGGAGGAAGCTGAAAAAAAAAATAACCAGGATGGCATATGTCGGCTTGGGCCGAAAAAAAAAAATTACAGGATTACTTCGAGTGAGAAAAAAATTGTCAGGCTCAAAAATTGCATGAAAAAAAATATCCAGGATCAGATATTCCTTCCTTGCCCACCATAAAAATCAAATGGTTGCTATCTTATTTCCCAAAAATGTAACCGAATAGAAAAGCTTTTTTCACCAAAAACCAAAGACGAAAATGTCGGTGAAGAATCGGGTTAGTTATATAATTCTCTGTAGTAGCGGATGTTTTTCAACATATGAACGTTTTTAAACGGCGAGAAAACGGGCATTCTGATTTTCTGATTTTGATGTTGTGGGTCAGAATAATGTCAGAATAATGTTACAATATAAATACAAATAAACAAACACTGCGTAACTCTTGCCATTACTAAATTAGATAAGCAACTTAAAAGTGTATAGTACCTTCCATTGGATGACTACATAATAAGCAATCGTTTTTTTATATTTTTTAGGTAAAAGTAGGCCACATTGTAAAAGGTAAAAACGGATAAAATAAACAAAGTAAAAAATAATAAAATACCGGCAAAAAATCAGAAGAAATTAACAGAAAACATGGATCAAGTTATCAGCTTAATGGCCTCAAACTATGGAGCAACCGATACATTCTGTTACTCTTCAGTGGTCCAACTTTCTGTCGTTCTGGCAGGACCATCATTTTGGTTGTCCGTCCAGTTGCTTCATATATAATGTTGAAGCCATATAACGTCGAAAATATGGGCTTTTCTTTCTGTTCCTCTTTTATGATTTTTAGCTGTTTTCAATTTTTGTGTTTTATATTTTGTTCTCATTATCTTTTAATTGTAGCCTAATTTTGTTTACAACATCTTAATTTTGTCCATTGCACAACATATATTTTTACAAATTCGTTTTATTCGGTGCATGTCCGATTGGTTTCCGCTGTAAATCCGGAACTCGTAGGGTTTATCCGTTATCTCTTCGGTAAAACTCCGTTTCACCAATTTAATCTGCCGTACATGAACGGATGCAAGACGGACATTCAACGAATGAATAATGTATGTACAACGCATGAGAACCGAACAAAACGTAAGCCTACCGAACATTCACGGACATTTTGTGCGGTATATGTCCGTTCCAAGTTTTGAACATGTTCAAAATTTTTCTCCGTACAAAACGGACATCACGGTACTTATACCGTATTCACCGGATAAAGAACGGACGACAAACGTATATGAACGGAGACGAACGAATATAATTTATTTTTATAGGTTCGGTGTTCGTTTGGGTTATACGGTGTAGTGTAAGAGGGGCTTTACTGGCAGCAAATGATGTGATCCATTTAAACATGAACAGCAATAAGGTAAACCCATATAAGCAATTACAATGGTGATCCATTGGTTACCTTAGAAACAATGAAATAATGCATGTATATATAACACTGGTGTGATTCATGTATACATGAGTCACAGTGGTGTGATCAATGTATACATGAGTAACACTGGTGTGACCCATGTATACATGAGTCACAGTGGTGTGATCCATGTATACATGGATAACACTGGTGTGACCCACGTATACATGAGTCACAGTGGTGTGATCCATGTATACATGAGTAACACTGGTGTGATCCATGTATACATGAGTAACACTGGTGTGATCCATGTATACGTGAGTCACAGTACTGTGACCCATGTATACATGGGTAACACTGGTGTAATCCATGTATACATGAGTCACAGTATTGTGATACATGTATACATGGGTAACACTGGGGTAACTATGTATACATGAGTCACAGTGGTGTGATCCATGTATACATGAGTCACAGTGGTGACTCTGATATAGGTGTGATACAGTGATCTCTGTATAGGTGTGATGCATGTATACATGTGTAACATTGGCGTGATCCTTGCATACATGAGTCACAGTAATGTGATCTATGTGCACAAGCACTTTCCATGGAGAGATCAGATATGTTGTGTTGTGACCTATTGACTGCGCTCAATAAACCAAATTCAATACAGACTACATTATATATTATCAGTACATTGGAAGCTGGAAATGTGTAGCATTTAAGTTACATTGAAAACTCATATATACATCTTTTTCTATAATACCTGATAAACTCCAATTTTAAATAATATCTTGTTTAAAGCAAACTAAAAGGAGGAATTGCAGGATAATCGATTATGGCCGTTAATCGGTCGGTTAAGCCTAAGCAATTATGATAGATAATCGGTTTGTATTTTCATCCGATTGAACACCACTAACTTGAATACTACCCAAAGCACAAAGATTAAGGTGTTAACTTGAATACTACCCAAAGCACAAAGATTAAGGTGTCCATGACCTACATTTCACACTTGATTGATTTTAGTTAAATTTTGAGTTTGGGTCCATTTCTTTACAACTATACATGATATCTTTGTGATACTGCATCGATTATTAACCTCTATGAGTACTATCCAATACACCAATAATTAGGTGTCTATGACCTACATTTGATGGTCAAGTGACTTTGGAAGAATTTTGGGTTTAGATCCATTTCTCAGCAATTATAAATGATATCTTTATGATATTGCATCTTGACATTCACATTTGTGAGTACTACCCCAAGCACCAGGAACTAGGTGTCCATGACCTACATTTCATACTTGAGTGACTTTGGCTAAATTTTGCGGTTAAGTCCATTTCTCATCAACTATACATGATATCTGAATGATAGTGGTTCATAAGATTCATGTAAATGAGTACTACCCAAAGCACCGACAATTAGGTGTCCATGACCTTCATTTCACACTTGAGTGACTTGGGTTAAATTTTGCGTTTAAATGCAGTTCATGCATGTGTGTAGTGCTCCCCAAAAGCTCTGGAACTATAAAAGATACAAATTTGAAACTTGGCATCACACTAGAGTATTTTCTGCACTAGTTCGCTAGGGGTTTAGGGTTTCTGTCAAACGCCCAAGGGGAAAGTTATGGATGAAAACGAATTTTTGCGATATCCAATAATCGAAGAAATGGGCTAGAAAGTTGAAACCCGGGAAAACGGGAATCAACTCGCATATTATGTGCAACTTCACAAATACAAATTTGAAACTTGGCACCATACTAGAGTATGATCTGCACTAGCGCGCTAGGGGTTTAGAGTTTATGTCAAATGCCCCAAGGGCAAATTATGGGCGAACACGAATTTTCTCGATATCCAATAATCGAAGAAATCTCCAAGGCTATTTGGGCTAGAAAGTTAAAACCAGGGAATCGGCCGACATATTATATAGCAACTTAACGGATGCATACAAAGATATCATGGAAAACCATTGAATGGAATCAATTTAAGCAATGCATAAATGAAACTTGTGAGATTTTGACCAAGCTTGTTTCTTTGGTGCTGATCCGTCTTCCGACATGGCCACCAGTAGCAAAACTTAGTTTAACATTGGACCCAGTGGGAAATGCATAAAAAAATCATCTCCTCTGAAACTGCTTAAACAATTTCAGTAGAATTTTGATATGATAGTCCTTATGTGACCCTCTTCAAAGTTTTATGTTTAATAGCTGCCATCAGAGAACGTAGATTAACATTGGCCCCTTAAGTTTGGAAACTGCATTAAAAAATCTTCTCTGAAACTGCTTGAACAATTTTAATTGAATTTTATAAAAAGTTTCTGATTTTTATGTACATACACCACCAAAGGACCCAGGTGAGCGATACAGGCTCTTGAGAGCCTCTTGTTTTTAAGGGTATAAGTAGCACTATAAAAGTTGTCTGTGCCAAAGGTTTCAGAATTTTGAAATTTGCCCTCAGGGCGGAATAATGATTGAAATGATTGAAATTGTATTTGGAGTTATCCAGTAATATGCGAAATCTTCTGAAGTATTTATGATTGGAAGCTAAAACTTTCTATACGAGTTCTATTATGTTTAACTTATTTGCTAATGATAGCAGACATTTGGTATGACCCCTGGGGATATGCCCTTAGGAGACCAAAAAGCGTAAAACAATAAGCACTCAGCATATGACTGGAACTTTATGTATAATTTTCATTTTGTGGTTTGCATTTTCATGGGGAATAACTTGAATTGCTTTTGGGATCCTAGATAAGAATTTAGAATTTTGACTTTGGTGCCAAATTTGGTAAGTTTCCCAAGGGGTCAAAGGGGCCAAAAATGCAATTTTTCTAATAATGTCAAATCTTTATTTTTCATCGGATTTCAATGGAATTTTTTTTCTTTGGATTCCTCTTGATCTAAGCTTTCAGTAGTATGTCAATGGATTTTGAGTAGGTCTTACCGTTTCCGAGCTACAAGGGGTCAAAGGGGCCAAAAATGCAATTTTTATACGACCGCAAAAAATGTTTGAGGTCGTATAATAGTTTGATACTGGCGGCGTCGTCGGCGTCTGTGGACACTTCATTTCTGTACGATAACTTAAATTCTGGTTGACCAATCTTTATGAAATTTTAAGACAATGTTTCTTGGCACAAAGGGAAGGCTGGGATTGCTTTTGGGTATTGTAGCCCCTCCCGTTTCTGAAAAAGGGCCAAAAAGGGCCAGATTGGGTGTTCTCATATATTAGGTTGTGGATTATTTATTATCTATAAGATTTTTATTGGGTTTCTTTCAGTGTGCTCCTTTTTAAATTTCCAATCAGTAGTAAACGGATTTCACATTGCATGTACCGTTCATGAGATAAATAGGGCCCTAACGGGGGAATCCCCCCACCCCAATTTTTTTTAAAAATTTTTAGTCCCCCGATTTTGATGCAGTTTTTTCAATGAATTCCTTGTGAAAAATTAGTGTAGCGCCCAATTATTAGATTTTTGTTAACTTGTTTCCTTTTCGAGCTATGAGGGGCCGAACGGGGCCAAAATTGCAAATTTGCAGATTACCTAAAACTTTTATTTTTCATCGGATTTCGATGGGATTTTTTTCTTTGGATTCCTCTTGATATAAGCTTTCAGAAGTATGTTACTTTCCAATCGTCATCTCATAGGAAAATGATCCTGTGATATTCTACTTTCGCCTTGGTTTATATTTACCATTTTAATTATAATTTTTTATCATAAATATGTTTGCTTTTGTTTTTCAAACTGTGCGAATTGGATTATTCAGTGGAGCTGCAAATTTTCTTGATGTAAAGCTAACTTATAGTTTACTTTATTTTGTGTAGAGGCATGTCCAGTCCCCTCATAAAGTGCTCAAACCATAGGACATTAATATTTTTTATATCATTATAGGTAATACATGTTCATAAACTTTCCAATCGTCATCTCATGGGAAAATGCTCCTGTGATATTCTACTTTCGCCTTGGTTTATATTTACCATTTTAATCATAATTTTTTATCATAAATATGTTTGCTTTTGTTTTTCAAACTGTGCGAATTGGATTATTCAGTGGAACTGCAAATTTTCTTGATGTAAAGCTAACTTATAGTTTTACTTTATTTTGTGTAGAGGCATGTCCAGTCCCCTCATAAAGTGCTCAAACCATAGGACATTAATATTTTTATATCATTATACGTAATACATGTTCATAAATTTAATAATTCTAACATGTATATTCTGTTTTAACAGTAAATTATAATTCAACATTTTGATAACTTATATAAACCCTATAATTTCAATAGGTAGATAATTAGTAAATAAAGTTAGACTACATTTGAAGACGACACTATGATAGGACTGAAAATTTAAAAGTAATTATCAAATTATCCGTTATGTAAACAACTTGTCAATTAATTGGTCTTTGATATGTATCCAATCAATTGCATAAATAAAGATACCGATGTCTGATTGCACACATAACAGTATACAACTGAAATAAATTTTGACGCCGAGTACTCAAATACTGATTTTACTACCCGGTTACACCCTATTCGACCGATTAAACGAGTAACCGGTTACTCGTTGCCATCCCTAGTTTTTGGTTATATATAACAGTTTGCTATATTGCGTTTTTCAGCCAACATGTTAAGTTTTCTGAATTAGTCAGTTTGAGTTTTCACATCAGTTTTACGCCAAGTAGGGACGGGCAAGACATCAATTTAGGTCCACACTTGTCTAAATATGTAAAATCTTTATTTTTCATAGGATTTCTATGGGATTTTTTTCTTTGGATTCCTCTTGATATAAGCTTTCAGTGGTATTTCAACAGATTTTGTGTAGCTTTTACCGTTTCCGAGCTACAAGGGGTCAAAGGGGCCAAAAATGCAATTTTTCTAATTATGTCATATCTTTATTTTTCATCAGATTTCGATGGATTTTTTTCTTTGAATTTCTATGGATGTTAAGTTTTAGTTGATAGTACATATTTTGCATAGCTCTTACGGTTTTTATCAGTATGTAATCAAAAGGGTTCATTTTTTCCCTAATTTGTTTCTAGCTAATGACTGTGTCTAGCTTCTTTTTAAGTCCATCTAATTATTGTGTCAAGCTCTTAATTGTGTCCACAATTCACTTTAAACTACTTTTGTTGAAATTTCAGTGGTCGACATGCTGTGGTCGTATCATGCTGCGCTCGGCGTAGCCCTTTATTTTCTTTAGATTCCTCACATCGTAGGCTATCAGTAGTATGTCAACGGATTTGGTGTAGCTCTTACCGTTTCCGAGCTATTAGGGGTCAAAGGGGCCAAGGCTGCAATTTTTAGAAATATGTAAAATCTTTATTTTACATCAGATTTTGATGGGATTTTTTTATTTGTTTTCCTCTCAATGTAAGATGTCAGAAGTATGTTAACGGATTTTAGCTCTCACCATTTCCAAGCTATAAGGGATCAAAGGGGTCAAAATTGCAATTATTAGAAATATGTGAAGTCTTTATTTTTCATTAGATTTTGATGGGATTTTGATCTTTAGATTGTTCTCATTGTAAGCTTTCAGTGATGATACGGCAGTATATTTTGCGTTGCTTTTTGGTTAATTTGGTCAAAGGGGCCAAATTGCAATATTTCAAAATATGTGAAATCTTTATTTTTCATTGGATTTACACCTGAAGTTTTTTCTTTGGATTTCACTTGATGGTAGTCAACAGAATTTCTTAGCTCTTACAATATCCTAGTAATATGGGATTAAATTTTCACTAGTTTGTGTCCAGTTAATTAATGTGTCAAGGTCCTTATTGTGTCCAGCAAATTAATGTGTCACACATTCATTTTAGTTTTTACTTGTTCAAATTTCAGTGGTCGACATGCTGCGGTCGTATCATGTTGCGCTCGGCGTAGCCCTTTATTGGAATTTTACCTAGCAACCACATTTTTAGTGCCTTATTATGAGTGATCATTTTCAATAGTCAGATTGCAAAAAACTTTGATTATGATTTTGGTAAATTTCCTGAATTCTTAAAGACCTGCCATTTTTTGGAATTCTTCCTAGCAACCATATCTTTTTCCATACCTAACAATAATGATGATCATTTTTAATAGTCAGTGCAGATTGCAAAAAATTTTGAGTCTTATTTTGGTAAATATTCTGAGACTCTCAAAGACCTGTTTTTTTTAATTCTACCTAGCAATCATACCTTTTTTCAATTCCTTACATTACATGTTTTCAATAAAAAGACTGCAAAAGTCTTCTGCTCTTGTTCTGGTAAATTTCCTGAAATCCTCAAAGACCAGTATTATTTTGGGAATTCAACCTTAAGCAACCATACCTTTTTCAATTCCTTGCAGTAACAGTGATTGTTTTCAATAGTAAGACAGCAAAAATGTTTGATTCTGGTTTTGGTAAATTTCATTAAACTTTGAGGACCTGATATTTTTGGGAATTCTATCTAGCAACCATATCTTTTTCGATTCCTTATAATAATTGGAATTGTTTTCAATAGTAAGACTGCAAAAATCTTTAATTTTTAATTAAATTTAATATTGATGATTCCTACATCTGTATATATAATGCATGCGAACGTTAGCATAACTAAGGAAAACCTAGTTTTTCTAAGGAAAACCCTGTTTTCACTTCTGTTAACTAAGGTTTCCAGAGCCAAACCTGAGTTTCCATGTGGAAACTTAAGTTTCGGTCGCAAAAACTAGATGTCTCAGAGTGAAACCTAGGTTTCGGTGGCAAAAACTAGGGTTTCCAGAGCTAAACCCCGAGTTTCCCTACCTAAATGTAGGTTTACCTCCAAAAATACATACAAAGCTCACCTTTTTATGAGTTTCCAAAGCTAAACCCGAGTTTTGGTAGGGAAACCTAGGTTTCGGTTGCGAAAACAAGGTTTCTCTGATGGAAACTTTGGTTTCAGATGCAAAAGCTAGGTTTCTCAGAGCTAAACTTGAGTTTCCCTACCTAAATTATAGATTTCCATAGGGAAAAATAGGTTTGGGAAGGGGAACTCGAGTTTCCCTACCCCAAACCTAGGTTTAGCTCTCGTCCATAGGAAATACATAATAAGCCGATAACCGATATGATTGGTTGAAAAAAAAAGTTTAGCCAATTCAAAGGCGTTTTGAATAGGATTTCAAGTGATTTTAATGCGATAGTCTTTACATATATTATGATTGCTTTTAAAATTGTAAAATAAATAAGAATAATATACAAATAATAAACAAATAGACCAAAAAAAAAAAAATAAAAAAAATAAACAAATAAAAATACACTCACACTTACTCAGGATTTCCTTGACTTACTTAAAAAAAGAATTTGCATGAAATTTTCAATTTAAAATTTTTAATTTTTTATAATTTATCACTCTTTTCAATATAAATTCTCGATTCAGTTTCAAAAATCTGATGACTATCTTCCATAAGCAAGTCAAAATCTGTTATGACATTTATTTGTATATTGTCAAAACATTAATTGTTGGACGATTTATTACCCCTTGGTCTGAGTGAATAGGTAACTAGTATTTAATATCCATACCTGTTGTCACCTGATATGTGTAAAGTAGGAACGATATAACTGTTTAGTGAACAAAAAGCTCTTAATTATTTGTATTGAGAAAAATCAGCTCTATAATTTTCAAAAATTGTTTATGCTTTGTAACTACATCCATTAGACGACTCGATTTTAGTGCAATAGTTATCATTCCTAGTTATGATTGAAATGAGGAACAGTAAATTTTTTTTTGTTATTTTTGCCTATTTATTTATCTATCAGTTCTAAAAGAAATAAGACCATCGCATTTAAATTCACTTGAATTCCTATTCAAACAGTCTGCTCCGTTAGGCACTAGTCCGATGCCTGAGACTTAGTAAATTTGAATTCAGACTAGTAATTTTTTTCAACCACTCGTCCGACTGGACTAGCAAGAATTTTTTGTTGCAGAAATTTTATATTGCATTTCCTAGATAACATGCTGAATCTACATTGTCTTTCATTGCGGTAAAATTGTTCCTTTTTCCGGACTAGTAAAATGGGATTCGGGTTTCCTTAGTTATGCTTACTTAAGCGTGTCATATATACATGTATACACATTTTCAAAACCAAACTTTAGTATGGGTAAAAAAAAAAAGATGAGCGGGGATTGCAATCTATGAAAGTAGTTAATGAAATGGGCTTGTCTCAGCCAACCCCATTTCATAAATTACTACAAATTTTGACCCTTAAAAAACCCTCAAAGACCTAAAAATAACATAACTTTTGTCTGAAAACGCAAAAACAGCACAAAAAACCCTATATTTTTTGACCCTCAAAAGGAAAAAAAAATAGACACAAAAACACCCCCACAAAAAAAAAAAAAAAAAAAATAGCTGGAAGTACAGCGAAGGGAAAAAAGTTACACAGGAAAAAGTGAGAAAAAAAATTCTAAAACTTAGTCATCTATAATTCTTGACTATAAAAAGAACCTATAATTTCTTCACCTTTTAAATCTTTTATTTTATAAATAACAGGGTTTGTATTTAAACTTTTTCAATTACAAATATTTCTTTTGTCCTTCGAGTTGTATAACCCTTTTCAAATTGACCTTTATTTTTTGTTATTCTTACTCTATCACCAACTTTAAATTTAGGTTTTTTTTTTGCTTCGCTCGCTAATCTTTTCTTCTTTTTCTGGATATAAATTTTTATACACTGTTAATTCATTTTTTAATTTACTTGCCTCAACGGGCGTCATTTTAATTGAAGAATGTACCGTATTATTATAATTTTTAACTAATTGATCTAATACATCATAATATTTAAATGTTCCAGTGGCAGTAAAATATTTATAGATATGTTGTTTCACTGTTCCTATCCAACGTTCTACTACGCTAGATTTTTCTTCATTCTCAGTTGAATATAACTTTATGTTATTATCTTTTAACAATTCTTTTACTTGTCGATTATAAAATTTAGATCCTTTATCTGACCACACAAAGGAAGGTTTTCTTTCTTTAAATAATGTTTTAAATGCTTCACTTACTGTTACTCCTGTTTTATTTTTCAATGGAATTAACCAACCATATTTACTAAATACATCTATAACTGCTAATAAATATTTATATTGTTTATTTTGATTTGAATATTTTTGCATATCTACCAAATCAACTGCCCACGTTTGATCAACAGAATGAACATAAACACGTCTTTTAGGAAAAATTCTTACAACTCTGCGATGTAATTCATCTGCTAATTTATTTGTTAGATTTGTAAGCGTCATTTTTAACTTTGACTTCATGGTCTTCCAAACATTTCGATTTTATCTGCACTGAAGAGACATAAGTTGTCGAAATGCGCATATGCAGAATCAAAATTAACAGTAACTTCGGTATTTAGTTATTTGTTACCACTGGGTCGATGCCTCTGCTGGTGGACTGTTAGTCCCCGAGGGTATTCACCAGCCCAGTAGTCAGTACTTCGGTGCTGACCCGAAAGCCGATTCTATTTTGAAACTTACAATATCTAATTTTTGTAAATTTTATTGAAACTAAGGAGTATCTCCCTCGTGCAAAGCTCTGTCCTTAGCTAATTTTGGCTTTCTATTTAGATCATATTTGGTAATTTGTTCTCTATCAGTTTTTAAACATCTTTGACTTCATGGTCTTCCAAACATTTCGATTTTATCTGCACTGAAGAGACATAAGTTGTCGAAATGCGCATATGCAGAATCAAAATTCACAGTAACTTCGGTATTTAGTTATTTTAAATAAATAAAAATTCTTTCTTTAGAAAATGACAGAAAAAAAGATCAGTACTAAATGTAAAGAATATAAATATTTATATGAATATGATAAAAATAAAACAAAACCAATGGGTGTTAAATCTGCCTGTAAAGAATGTAATAAACCTAAACAAAGATTGCATTATCAAAATAATAAAGAAAAATATAAACAATCTTATCAAGAATTTATACTAAGAAATCCTAATTATCGATATGAATATTACTTATAGAAAAATAAAATAAATACTTAATTAAATTATTTCTATTAAAAATGAGTCCTAAAAAATCCAAATCATTTAAAGATCTTATTTCTGAAATTGATATTAATGATATAGAAGAATATGATATAACTCAATATAAATTTATTAAAAGATAAAATAGTTATTAATCAATTTCCTTTGAAAATAAAAATAATAATAACATGTGAATTTTCAACACCTATGTCATTTGATATAATAGAAAGTCATTAATCTCATCCTGTTGAAGTTATCCTAATACAAAATAATATATCAAAATTTTATTAAACTTTAATACATAAATTTGAAGCTTGGATAGATGAATTTCAAGAAAGAGGATCTGGTTTTGTTTTTAGAAATATTAAAAGTGTAAAAGTAAAACAATATAAATATGATTATCAAAAAGCTTCATCTGATATTCCTCTTCAATTTAAATCAGTTAATATTATCAATGTTCAAAATAAAAATGACAACAAATGTTTCTTATGGTCTATATTAGCAAAATTATATCCTGCTCATGAACATAAACAAAGAGTAAACAAATATAAAGAATATGAAAATGAAATTAACATGAAAGGAATTAAATATCCTGTAGCAATAAAAGATATCCCAAAAGTAGAGAAACAAAATAATTGAAGTATAAATGTATTTGTATTAGAGAACCAAGCAAATAAACAATCTTTATATCCTGTTTATGTTTCAAACGTAGAAAGTGAAAATGTAGTTGATCTCTTATACATTGAAAGTAACGAAAATACACATTATTGTTTAATTAAAGATTTAGATAGTTTCAAGTATGATAAGAATAATCATAAATTATTTACATGTAGAAATTGTATGCAAGGATTTCGAAGAGAAGAAACATTAATAAAACACAAAAAATATGTTATGATAACGAATGTTGTAAAACGATAATGCCTGAACCAGGAAAAAATATTCTTAAATATCAAAATCGTCATTTTAAAAATACATTTGTAAACTACCATTTGTTATCTATTCTGATTCTGAATCAGATAATATTCCAATATCTACAACTCAACCAAATCCAGATGAATCATATACAAATCCAATACGAAAACAAAAACCTAATAGTTATGGTATTTACGTTCATTCGGATTATCCAGTAATATTTGAATCACAATACTTTTCTTATGTTGGTAATGATGCAGCAGAAAAATATGTAGAAAAAGTAATAAAAATATTTAATTAAATAAATTATAAGATTTACCTTAATGAGAAGAAAGAGCCAATATTAAATAAGAATGAAGAAGAAAAATTTCAAGAAGCAACTACATGTTATATTTGTGAAAAAGAATTTGAAGAAAATGATAATAAAGTAAGAGAACATAATCATCTTTCAGGTAAATATAGAGGAGCGGCGTGTCAATCGTGTAATACAAAAGAAGGTAAAGCAACGAAATTAATACCTGTATTTTTTCATAATGGATCAAATTACGACTTCCATTTTATTATTGAAGAATTGATAAAATATGAAGATAAATATAATAGAGTAAAACTTCTTTCTTAAAACTCAGAAGAATATATTTCAATAGAATACGGTTCATATTATAAAAAATTAAGATTCCTAGATTCATATAGATTTATGGATAAAAGCTTATCAGATATTGCTAAATCAATGGATGAGTTTCCTATTTTAGAAAAAAAGTTTGATGGAAGCGTGTTTCCCTTCGGTCGAAATATTTCTTTACTAAAACAAAAAGGATTCTATCCATATGAATATGTAGATTCTATAGAAAAATTAAAAGATAAAAAAATACCAGATATTAAAGAATTTTATTCAACATTAACCAAAAAAAAAAAACAATTACAAAAGAAGAGTATGAGCATGTACAGAAAGTCTGGGAATATTATAATTGTAAAAATTTAGAAGATTATCATAATTTATATCTTAAAACAGATGTTCCTATATTAGCCGATGCTTTTGAAAAATTTAGAAAATTCTTTATAAAATATCATGAAATAGACCCTTGTTATTGTTATTCTGCTCCTGGTTTAACATGGCAATGCGGTTTAAGATATACAGAAATAGAATTTGAATTATTAACAGATCCTGATATGTTATTTATGTTTGAGAAAGGTATAAGAGGAGGATTTTCCGGAATTTTAGGACCAAGACATGTCAAAGCATTTAATAAATATACTCCTAACAATTATGATAATGGAAATAGAATATTAGATAAAAACGAAATGAAAGAATGTTTAGAATTATTAAAGAATAAAGAAAATTTAAACGATTTCTTATTAAAAAAATATTTACTATATCTTGATGCAAATAATTTATATGGTTGGGCAATGTCACAAAAGTTACCAACCAAACATTTTAAATGGGAAAAGGATCCTGATTATTATAAAAATATTCCAAAAGGAAGAGGATGTTTAATTGAATGTGACTTAGAATATACAAATGAATGTAAAAAGAAAACATATAAATATCCTTTAGCACCGGAAAAGAAGAAAATAAATAAAGAAGAATTATCTCCTTATCAAAAAAATTATTAGGAGATAAACCATTAGGTAAAGAAGAAAAACTTTTCTTAACATTAAAAGATAAAAAGAAATATATTATTCATCATTCTATTTTGAAAGAATATATTAAACTTGGTTTAAAAGTAAAAAAGTATATAGAACTATTTCTTTTAAAGAATCAAATTGGTTAGTGTAAACATTATTTTATTCAGATAAAGAAATTTGCATGATATACATAAATGATAATAAAGGATTGAAAAACAAGTGGAAAACCACTTTTACAAATTCCTCTCCTTATACCAAAATACATTTAACTATTTATGCACACAAGATGACATAATATAAGCATGAAAAAAAAATTAAATCAACATACAAATAAGAAATAATGATATAATGATGTTGCATTTCTAAATAACTAAGTGCACAGTAAATACCCTAGTAATAGATAGAAGGAATATAAGACGAGCAATAAGTTACGTTAAGAATCTTTTACTGGAAATTATATACTTTTGAACTATCAAAAAGTTACTACAGTTATCTTCATCAGAAATATTACGATTACCATACAATAAATTATCAATATGATGACTACCAATTATTCCAACAAAAAGTTGGTTCCTTAATCTCAAATAAGAAGGGCAATATAACAGGAAATGTTTAGAATTCTCAACTTGATGGCAAAATCGACAATACGGGTCTGCCTCCAAATTCTTTTTGAACAAGTGATCTTTTAATGAACTACTCTCAGTTCGAAGTCTGGCATGTAAAATTTGCCCAATTCTACTTCCAACGTAATAATATTTTGGTACTGACGATTTGCTTTCCAGAAATGATTCTAAAGATGATGATGACATACTATTTTGAATATCATTTGGAAGTTCATTCCATAATCATGAAGGAATAAAACTATTATAATGAAAGGTCGTACGAGTATGTACAGGAATAATGCGATTAGCATTGCGAGTTCTATAATTATGTATATCCCGAAATCTATGAGGAATCAACTCTGAAAGATACGCTGGGGTTTCATTATTGACTATTTTATAAAACAATAACATTTTATGTTTTTGACGACGAGCGTCTAAGGTTTCCCACCCACATTCCCGAAACAAGAGATTTATACTAATTAGTTTTGTGGCACCTGTAACTATACGGGCAGCTTCACGGTTTAAATTTTCCAATCTATCTTTCATGTTGTTAGAACAATTATCCCATATAACATCAACATATTCAAAGAGTGGTCGAATATAACTAAAATACATATTTTCCAGCGTATGTCTGTCTAATTTGAATTTCAACTTCCGGAGAAAGTTTAATTTAATATTTCCTTTTGAAATTACTTCTTCTAAATGTGAATTCCAGCTTCCATCACTTGAGAAAATTAAACCAAGGTGTTTATGAGTTTTTACGGTTTTAATGACTTCTCCATTTAATTTTTGTGGGGGTGGTAATTAGGATCTTTATTACGAGATATAATTATTGATTCTGTTTTCTTGGAATTAAAATTGACTAACCATTTACTTGCCCATGCATGAATTTTGTCCAAGTTCCAATTAAGCTGAATAGAGCTAACAAGCGGATTTTCTACAATTGCATAGATACTCGTATCGTCAGCAAAGAGCTTAATCGGACAAGTGACTTCGGCCACAAAATCATTTATATAGATAAGAAATAATAACGGGCCGAGTATAGAACCATGTGGAACACCCGCACCGATATTTTTCCAAGAAGACTCTTTCCCATTTATAACAACTCTGCTTTCTATTGGATAAGTAGTCTTTGACCCATAGGAATAAATTCCCTACGATCCCCATCTTTTTCAATTTAAATATTAAACCCTTGTGCCAAACTCTGTCAAAAGCTTTACTCACATCGAAAAATATAATTCTAATCTATTTTCCCTCATCAAATTGGTTAGCAAAGTATATTAATTTTAATACTGAACAAAGAACAAAATCAAAATCTGCTTTTGAAAAAGATCTTTGGAAACTGATGAACAACAGTTTCTATGGAAAAACATTAGAAAATATTTGAAGAAGAAATGAAATTATATTATCTACAAATAGGGAAGAAGTAAAGAAATATATAAATAAACCAAATTTTAATGACTCAATAATATTTAATGATAACTTTGTTGCAATCGAAAATAAAGTTACTTAAATTTAATAAACCTATTTATTTAGGACAGGCTATATTAGATTACTCAAAACAATTACTGTATAACTATTATTATAATGTTGTTAATAAATTATGGGAAAAGTATGAGTTAGTTGCGAGCGATACCGATTCAATATTCTTAAGTATTAAAACTAAAGATGAAAGAAATAATAGATGAATTAGATACTTCAAATTATCCTACAGATCACCATTTATATTCAGAAAAAAATGAAAAATTAATTGGTAAATTTAAAGATGAACTGAAGTCGAAAATTATGAATGAAATAGTTTTTTGAAGAAGTAAAGCATATTCTTTTACGTCAACAGATTTAGCGAGCGAAGCGAGTGGTTACCCTTTAAGTGAAGAAAAAAAAATTAAAAGGAATTGGAAAAACTACGATAAAGAAAGATATTAAATTTGGTGATTATAAAGATTGTCTATTTAATAATAAACCTAAAATGAATAAAATGTATACATTAAACTCTAATAAACATAAAATGCATGTTAATGAAATAAATAATATGAGTATGACTCCATTTGATGAGAACAGATATATCTTAGATAATGGAATAGATACACAAACTTATGGTTTTTGAATTTTCATGTTTATTTTAATTTCCAAGCAACAAAACCAGTTAATACCATACCACCAATAACAAATGCAATTTCTCTATTTTTCTGATCTTCTGATGGAGTATAAAAATCACTTAATACTGGTTTAAGATCTAAAACTGAATTTGAAGGTAAATCCAATTGTTTACCCGTAACATTATAATATTCTCTCATTGCAAGCAGTATATCAATGGATAACATAAAAATATCATTCATGTTAAAATCTACTTTTGGTGCTGACCTTCTAAATACTTTTTTACCTATTTCTTCATATCCAACTGTTAACAATGTTTCCACTCCAGCATGATATAACATATTTGCTATTTGTTTTCCGTCTTTTGGTGTTGCCATTTTTATATAAAAATAATTAGTTTTCTATTTTTTTCCTATTTTTTTTGGAATTTTTTATTTATCCCATTCTTCTATTTCTTTTTTAATTCTTCTTTTTTAATTCTTCTTTTTTTAATTCTTTTTCAAATTTATCATGTTTTATTTTTTCTTCATATAATTCACATAATTTACATAATTTAAAAAAAAACATTTATAGCTGATAAATGTCTATAATTGCATCTATTTTTTCTATTTTACCCATTTTAAAAAAATAAAATTAATTAAATTCAAACGGGTCAATTTCTTTTTTTTTGTTTTTCTGTTTTTTTTAAGGGATTTGCTCGCTTGGTTTTTCTTTACCAAACATGATTTCTCTAATCACTTTATCACTTTGTTTATAAAAAAAACAATCCTAATCCACCTACTACAATTGATAAACATAATGGTAATATGTAATTTTTGTTCGGAGTGTATCCGTTTTTTGGACATAGATGATGAAAAGAATCCGTAGTTTTATCATCTCTTGTATTTGAAGCTCACCAGCTTGTTTTAATTCTATGTTTTCTTTTTTTAATTTTTCTGCTTCTTTTCTTTTTAATTCAGCTTTTAGCTTTCTTGCTTCTACACCTTTCCTACCAGCGGCTACTCGTTTTGGATTTTTTTGTTGAGGTTTTTTAAAAGGGGACCGTTCGCTAGATTCTTTTATTTCTTCTTTAGTTTCATTTTCACTCGTCATTTTTTATGTCATTATTTTCGTCTTTCTTTTGGAAATCAATATGTCTTGCTGTTTTAACATTGCAGTAAAAGGAGCAAGATACATTCCATATCTATAGTACAGTTCACAACATGTATTAGTTAAAGCGTAATTGATAAAAGGATCTTCCTGTAAATCTTGCATTAGTTTAGGTGGATTAAAAACGTTGAAATACTTTGATACGCCCATAACATATAAATTAATAAAAGAGTTTCTCATGTCTTGGTCATACTGGCCCCCAATCTTGCTTCATATTTACAATATAATTTGTGTATTTGTTCTGGTGTCATTGTATCAATTTCTGACAATTGTAATTCTTTACCCAGATATTGCTTACTACCCCCTCCAGCAACAACGGCTGATAATCTTTCACGTTTTTTTTTCTTGTTTATCATTTGAGCTTGTCTCACATCCGTTCGAATGAATATTTATGTTTTCAACGATTTGGTCACTTAAAAATTCTTCAGCGTTCATTTTATACGTTTCAAAAAAAGGATATAATTTATTTTTGATTTTTATAAAACCAAATACAAAATAACCAACTAATGACAAAACTGCAGTGTTTGTTATAATTGTTAGTATTTCTAATAGCATTGCTTTTTTTATTGCTAATTTTTTTCAACATTGCTTAATTATTGCTTTTTTATTGCTATTTTTTGTTATATAACTTAAGCATTACTTAAGCATTACTTAAACATTACTTAATAATTGCTTAATAATTGCTTAATCAATTACACAATAATCAGTAGGTTGGTCTGTCTTTAATATTAATTTACGATGTTTCTTTTTTTAAGTTCTTCCTTTATTCTTTGTCTTTCTTCCAAAGTAGGAATAACATCATTTTCTCTTAGACAATTATCAAAACTATCTCTATCTTTTGTGTAGAACAAGCATAACCATTTTGTTTGTTCTCTTAAATCTTTTAGCACAGAATTATATCTCTGTGAAATTACCCATACTGATTGTTCTGCGTGTCTTCCTGAAAATGCAAGTTCAGACAGCATATCCCTTTTTTTGTTAATTCTTTTATTGCACTACAATCATCTATAATATACAATGTTGGATGTCCTGCATATTTCTTAAAAAACATTCTTAGTAGTTCTTGTAATTTTTCTTCTTCATTTACAATAGGATTAACAATTATTAGATTTTTTGTTTTTGGGTTTCTAACATCACCAATCCACTCACGATTTTTGTATGCCTTGTTCCATTGAATTGTTGGACAAAGTATAACAATATATTTAAACACTTTACAATATTCATTTTCTAATAAATCAAGAACAAACTCTGTTTTTCCACATCCGGTCTGACCACAAATAATTGCACAATGAGGGTATATTGGTAATTCCTGACTAAAAGGAGGTTTCTCCATTTTTTAATAAATAAAATAAAAAATTAATAATTTACTTCTTTAAATCTTCCATCTTCAAAATTAATTTGTGCATCTTGTATAACAAAAAGATAAACATTTATTGATTTATCAGCTCCTGCTGTTTTCGTTATTTTGATTGTTATACCTTCAGAGGCATTTTCGATTCTTCTACCTGAATCGTGTAGTGAGTTGTCATCTGTTGAACGTAAATCTAACCATAAAGCATAATTATTTGTTAAGTATTTTTCTAATGTTGTATCAGATAAACATACATCTTTTAAAACTGTGTCTGTTGTTTTGTTTCGTTTTGAATTCAGAGCAAAGAATTTATTTATTTCATCCCATTGTTGAAATGCTTTCATTCCTTGACTGTATAGCTGATTTGGAACGCCTTCTATTGTCATTTTTACTTTTGTTATTTTGGGATTATAATAAGTTTCAGTGCTTGTTCTTTCGGGGTCTTCGAACAACATTAGAATACCTTTCATACTTCTAGCTGGGACATTTAGATTAATGTTCCATAGTGTATCAGATTTGTTTTTGGTTATTTTTCTGTGTCTTAATATTCTGTCATATAAGATAACCATTTTACCATCAACTTGCTCTCTTATCTGTCTTGCTAATATAGTGTCAGAAACCATATCAAATTCTAAACAAATGTTTTTGATTTTAT
>MJUU01048265.1:3604-18711 GCA_002080025.1 Modiolus philippinarum | reverse complement strand
AATATCGATTGAAGAAAATCGGCCTTTTGTTATATATTTTAGGTTAAATGACAGACAGTTGAGGTATTGTGGGCATCGATATAATATCCAATGAAGAAAATCTGCCTTTTGTTGTATATTTTAGGTTACATAACAGAAAATTGAGGTATTACGGGCATCGAAATAATATCGAATGAAGAAAATCTGCCTTTTGTTATATATTTTAGGTTAAATAACAGAAAGTTGAAGTATTGCGAGCATCGATATAATATCGAATGAAGAAAATCTGCCTTCTGTTATATATTTTAGGTTAAATAACAGAAAGTTGAAGTATTGCAGGCATTGATATAATATCGAATGAAGAAAATCTGCTTTTTCTTTTATATTTTAGGTTGAATAACAGAAAGTTGAAGTATTGCGGGCATCGATATCGAATGAAGAAAATCTGCTTTTTCTTATATATTTTAGGTTGAATTACAACAATTAAGTTGTATTTTAATTGGAAATGAAATATGCACCTCTCATGTTATATTCGACGTTTGTGGCTGTTTGCAGGATATTTTATTAACTACAGGACTGATTTTTTTCAGTTTTGTTTATTTGTTTATTTTACAAAATGACGGAAATTTACAGTATTACAATTTTCGAGTACATAGAAGTAACTGTTTTCTGAAAGTTCTGATTAGGTTATGGCAAAATTGAAGAAAATTTGCGCATCCAACATGTGGAAAATTTGTGCGTTCGCTGTGTGAATCGTGTGCGCGTGGTAGGGAATGTGGGACGTATCCATCGCTGTATTAAATTTTGAGTATTCACAGTTCTTGTATTGTTTTAGAGCTATACGACTAATCAGAGCAGTCAGGATTCTATGACAGGTTAGAGCGGTCAGGGCTCTATGACTGGTCAGAGCAGTCAGGGCTCTATGACAGGTCAGAGCAGTCAGGATTCTATGACAGGTTAGAGCGGTCAGGGCTCTATGACTGGTCTGTATCTGTATCTTTACGTGTAGAATCCAAATTTGGCTTTTATACACGGGAGAGAGAGCGCCACTATTTACGTAGTGACGATAGAGCACTCTTGAATTGCTCTACTGATTTGGCGTGCACGGCCTCTTCTGGTAAGTTGTTCCAGTGGGCGATGGTATCCACGAAGAATGAATGTCTATACTCTGGTGTATTTGAGACTGGTCAGATCAGTCAGGGCTCTATGACTGGTCAGAGCAGTCAGGATTCTATGACTGCTCCAAGTTAACTTCAAGTTAACTTAGGACTGTTCTCATGACTGCTCCCCAAGTTAACTTGGACGAGAGATTATGTCTGCACCCTACTGTACATCATTCAAGTTAACAAATACGCAGCCATATAGGAGGAAGAATGATAATCGGGAGCCTGATAAAACGATTTCATAGCCGATAGTCCCTTTAAGCCACGATTATCTTTCCAATTTCAAATATTGTTATACAGTAAAATTTCACCACAACGTTTAGTTGTCGAAACAACGGCAGTAGAATACCGAAGGAACAAAGGGGTGAAATTCACAAAAATCGAAGTCCAAAGACAGGGCAAAAACGAGAACACAGAAAACAATGACGTTAGACACAAAAACAATGACGCCAGACAGACACAAAGCACAGAACCAGAAACCACAACATTCAGAACAAAGGCACTTACAGTGTGAACTCCAGTGAAACTGAGAGTGACATCAGGTGCTCCGGAAGGGTAAGCATGTCCTGCTCTGTAAACAGCACCCGTCACACTGTGAGTGATTCAATCCGGGAAAATGTCAAAGTCGGTAGTCAAATCCGGGAAGACGTGAATCTAGCTGAAAATGTCCACTTTCATTTGGGATACTGACACGTCATATCTTTCAATGATGCTATGGTGACGGCCATAGAATTTCTTGAGGGATGAAATTAATAAAGGTTGAACAAATCCCTGACTAAGCAGCTTTTGGGACAGTGTTTTTGCTCTGTTCAAAAAATCACTGTACAAACTACAAGCTCGACAGTAACGAATCAACTGTGAAATGTACACTCCATAGGCTGGAGAGGTAGGTATATTGCTGCTTAGAAAGGGAAAGTTCACAATGGGGAAATTAAAATCATCACGCTTGTCATATAGCTTTGATTTCAAATGTCCATCTTCGTCAATATACAATAAAAGGTCTAGGTACGAAGCTGAAGTAGGTGTTTCAGTTGTTTCTTTAATTTCAAGCTCATTTGGATAGATCTGATGTAAATAATCCTTAAATTTAGGATTATTAAGAGAAAGCACATCGTCTATATAGCGGAAGCTGAAATTAAAGGACTGGGCTAAATGTTTTTGTTTTCCTTGAATAAGCCCTTGTAAAAACTTGGCCGTGTACGAGTAAAGGAAAAGGTCAGCTAAAAGCGGCGCACAGTTTGTTCCCATAGGAATCCCTATTGTCTGTTGGAAAACACGACCTCCAAATTCAACAAAAATATTGTCGATTAAAAATTCTAACATTTTGATTACGTCAGTCTCGGTGTACTTCTTATTTGAATCGGTGTGGTTCTTAACAAAATATGTCTTGTCTTTCCCTATAACTAAATAGGTGTATCTGCGTTCTCCATTTTTTGTGCAGAAACATTGATGTATTAAATCTGCAATTACTGTTTTCAGTTTATTGTGTGGCAGGGTTGTATAAAGTGTAGAAAAGTCAAATGTTTGAATGCTATGGCAATGGGTAAGACTGGTTGAGGAAAGCTGTTCAAGGAGATCTTTTGAATTTTTAAGAATCCACATTTGATTCACACCGCTTGTGGAGTAAGCTTTATTACAGTAATTTTTCAGGCCGTCTCTGACTGCGGTCAACAAAGTAGTGAGGAGCTGTGAAAGAGGTTTAGTGGTGCATCTGGAAGACCCGGCAATGAATCTCTGTTTATATGGATTCTTTTGAAGTTTAGGTACCCAGTAGATGTAAGGGAGTTGATTGTTTTCATCATTAGCTTTTATGCCAAATGCGAAATGACTGTATGCAGAAACTAAATTCACAGTAATTTCGATGTTTTGTTTTTGATCAGTAATGAATTACTTCATTTCAAAGATTTTGCATTACTGTCATTTTAATGGTCGCTGACAATTTCATAATATTCGTAATAATGTTCTCAGATTATTGTACTCACACTGGTTTTACAAGTCCTCAAATAACAAAATGTTGAACTTGCTGACTTACTACCAGAGTTGACATGTTCAACACGGCGGGTGTCTTATAAGAAGCAGGAGATGCTAACTGTACCGGTACACCTGATCTCACCCATGGTTTTATTGGGTCCATGTTTTTCATCTGTATGTGTTTCTTCATTTTTTTTGTCCCGTACTCAAGTGGTGTCCTTGTTTCTTAGTGTTTCCGATGTTGCTATTGTCCATGGATTGCTCATTCTTTTGACAGACGGTTCAGTTCTTACTTCCTTTACTGTGAATTTAGTTACTGCGCATTTCGACAACTTATATCTCCTCAGTGTATATTAGATCAAAACATCTGGGAATCCATAGACCGCAACATGTGTAAAAGATGTCAGAGAACAAATTACTAAAAATATCTAAAAGAGAAAGCTAAAATTTTGAATACCCTATATGCTCCCTTAATGGATCCCCATTGATTTTTTTTTTTTGCATAACGTTGAAATACGTGGCCATCGATCTAAAAAGTTGGAAAGTCTTTGGTTTAATGGTTTCAAAGATTGGACAAAAATGAGGAGGGAAGCGCAAGCAGAAAACTAGTAAGAAGAAGTGTAAGAAACGCAAGAAAAATCAAAAGTCTCCAGAAACTTTGTTTGGGAGACTAAATAAGAAATTCATTATAGATTAATATATATATATATTCACAAGAATCTTACAAAATTCTCTTTAGGGAACAATTTAGAAATCAACGTTTTCTTCATTATTTTCTACTTGTATGGTAAGGTGGGCTTCAAATGTAGAAATGTCTATAATTATTGAGACCTTTGATAATTTTTCGATATACTTATATATAAATATTTGCAATAATTTTTCAAATTTAAGTCCTTGTTTTGATTTTGAAGTACACATTTTTGTGTAAAAAAAGATACTGAAATATAAACAATATATTAAAAAATTAAAAATGTATGATAAATGAGTGACCTTTAGTGTTAAATGGTATATGTCTAATGGTCGTTTCAATTTAATTATTCAATAACAATTGATTTATTAAAATGTAATATTTTGTTATCCACATCTACCTTAATCAATACCTTTGAACTGAACATCAGCATCCGTAGGCAATCTCAAAAGGCTGGAAGCGGTTGGTATAGAAACAAAAACTATATACACATTTAAGTAAATTACCATCCTTTGTAAAAAGTTAAGATTTAACATATTGCTAAAACATATTGAACGGAAAGTTTAAATCGAACTGGATATTGTATAGCAAACTGAGTTTACATAGGTTTGTTTATATATATAAACATTATGTCTCATATTGCTGAAAAAACATGGCCCATTACTGTGAAAATTTCATTGTTGTATTCCAAATTAACCCTAAAGTTAAACACTTTGCCTTTTAACAATGGTCGATTTCAAAAATACTTAGTGACATTTTGCAAACTCCCGGTTATGTTTGGTATTCTAAATAATTACAATTTCCTAAGATTGTTTTGCAATCTTCAAATAAAAAGAAGTAACTGTTATTTTAGATTCTATACATGCACATTTCGACAACTTGTGTCTATTCCGTGCATATCGAATCAAAACATTCGGAAATCCATAAGCCAAAATTTGTGTAAAAACTGGCAGAGAATAAATTGCCAATATGATCTATAAAGAAAAGCCAAAATAAGCAAAGGACAGAGCTATGCAGGAGGGAGACACTCCTTAGATTTTAACAAGATTTTTCTTAAATTTAGATATTGTAAAACAGGTTTTCGAGCCAGCATCGAAGTACTGTTCAGATATTCTGTAAAATCAGATATTCCAAGTTTGCAAATAAAAAATAGGTTTTCGGGCCAGCATCGAAGTACTGGCTACTAGGTTGGTGAATACCCTCGGGGACTAAAAGTCCACCAGCAAAGGTATCGACCCAGTAGTAATTAATAACAAAATACCGAAGTTACTGTTGATTTATATTCTGCATATGCGCATTTCGACAACTTGTGCCTCTTCAGTGTAAATCAAATCAAAACATTTTGAAATCCATGTACCGAAATATGTGTAAATTCTGAAAGAGAACAAATTACCAATAGGGTCTAAATAGAAAAGCAAAAATCAGCTTAGGACTGAGCTATGCGAGAGGGAGATACGCCTTAGTTCTGGACAAAATTTTGTACAATTATATATTGCAAGTTTCCAAATAAAATCGGTTTTCAGGTACCGAAATTCTGGCTACTGGATTGGTTAATACCCTCGAGGACTAACAGTCCACGAGCAGTGGCATCAACCATGTGATAATGAATAACAAAATACTGCCAATTTAAGTTACTGCTAATTCAGATACTGTATATGCTTATTTCGAAAACTTGTCGGTTTTTGACAAAGCACTCGAATACTTTGTTGACTAACACCTCAGAAACGTAGATGAATTACTGAGTGGTGCTGAAATTAAAACTCAATTTGAATTCCACCTCTGATGATTTTTTTTTTTCGGTGAACAGAAGTCCGCAAGAATAAGAAAAGTTGAATATACCAAATATTATAGGCCGAATAAAAGTAATTTTGAGGAGTTTATTAATGTGTAAATGTGGCCGACTCACTCAAAAACTAAATAAAGTCCGAATGACTTTACGTAAAGTTTGTGAGTTAAAGGCAGCACGCATCAATAAACTCCTCCAATTTACTTTATTTCCTATATTACCAATCCTTTGAACTTAAAACAATGTTGTCACTATGCTGCACTAATTTTGTTATCAATGGGCAAGAAGCATTTATTGAGAAATAGCCTCTTTGTTGTTCATGAGATTGATTACTGAAATTGAACGTTGCAATGCAATTTGACTTTAAAAGTATATTCAACTTTTCTCATCTTTGCGGACTTCTGTTCACCTGAAAAAAAAATCATCAGAGGTGGAATTCAAATTGAGTTTTAATTTCAGCACCACTCAGTAATTCATCTTTACTCCTTCTTTACTCATATTTACTCCATTTCAGCATCTGTACAGCTGACAATTGTTCTGGTGACTTCGCACATGCTTTGCCCATATACCTCATGGACAACTCACTCTTACCTGTCATAGAATCCCGACAGCTCTGTCCGAGAAGATGTTACTAATTGATTATGAAGCAAGTCAATTTCTTTCAAAGCCGGAAAAAGTACAACAAGAAGAGTAAATACTCTAAATGTAATAACACAGAAGCAGTTGGGGCTTTATGACAGGTCAGAGCAGTCATAATTCTATCACTAGTAGACTGACATTGGTCTTAAACGACCATTTAGATCTGGACATGGTCTTAACACTGTTTTGTCAAGATCTGTTCAGATATTCAGTAATATGTCAAGAAATTATTTTCAAGGACGATCAAGACATGTTAAGACTTTTCAAACCAAACAAGATGATTAATTTGTCTTGTCTGAAATGAATTCTCTTAACACGTCTTGATTGTCCTTGAAAGCATTTTTGTTGAAATCGTGTTAAGTCTGTAAAGACAATGTCAAGATCGAAATGCCGTTTAAGATCAAAATCGATCTTATAGTGTATAACAGGTTAGATCGGTAATGAGTCTATGACCAGAACAGGCCATGGCAGTAAGGGGTGTACGACCAAAACAGGTCAGCGCGGTCAGGGGACTAGAACAGTTCTAAAAAACTAAGAGTAGTTTTTATGACTGCATTTTGACTGATCTAAATTAATTTGAAAACGGCCGTAAGTTTAATAATAATAAGATTTACGTTAAATAAACGGTCGTCTATAGGATGCTCTGACTACTGATCGAAATTGCAATTGATACTTCCTCTATGACCTTTACTGTCCTCGCTCTTCAGAGGGTCGCTGAATGAACTAATTTTCATTTAATATTGTCACTTTTAACATAGATACGAATTCATAGCAAGAAAACATTCGATGCCAATTTCAGTATCTTGTCTTCAAGGCAGATTTAAATTTAAAGGGATGGTTAAGAGCGCCATAAAACCGATCTTACTTACCTTTTTTAAACCCCTGTACCATGTCAGGACCATTACCCTAACACCAACTATTATCATAAAGACAAGATAACAGTAAACACCTATAATGGCCGAAATTACAATCACCAGCCACAGCCCACAAGCAAGGGCACTGCACTACAAAAACACAAAATATACCACAGACAAACATTTATAATTATAGGGTACCGGTGGTAAGCAAAAACTAGCGGTAGGGTTAAACCGGTTTATTGTTACCTAAACCTAACCTTTCTCTACCCCGTTTCCCTACAGTATAATAATCTTACGAGTAAAACCCAATACAGGTAGACTACTAACTCTCTAGGAATGTGACAAAACGTAATTTAGAAAGAAGGTGCCAAGAGTGCTCGCCGCTAAACTCCCGGCTAGCTCAAGGAATCTGGTCTGGTGGTAAAACAATGTCGCACTACGGAAGAAAAATCAAACTCAAAACTTCCCAAAGGGTTTGGTAAATAGTCATGTTTTCAGCAGACATCGGCGGTGAGAGACCAGAATAAGTGTAAAATCTTCAGGTCACTGGAATCCAAAGCCAATTTAACGGATTCGTTTAGAATATCCCGTCGATATCCACTATTACATAAAGAATGTAAGTTATGTCCAAGTTTCTCTGGATTTTTAACAGTTTGTGACATTTTTAACAACATTTCGATATGTTATTAGCTTTTTGCGAGTCGCGTCATATTTAGAAATCAAATGTTCATATCTTTTGTAAATCTCCTTAAAAGTATTGAATAATTTATGAAATCTGTAACCTTGTTGTAAAAGTTTGGACGGGTCTTTGTGCCTCTAGTAGTTCGGTTGACAGATTTGATTTTTGTTATTACCCATTTCTATTAATTTGTAACTATTGACGAGGATTTTAGTGAGATTAATTTATTTAAAAGATTACTAGTATTTTGCTGAAAATATAAAATAAATGAAAAACGCAATGTATACATTATAGATGATTTGATATTGTACGTGTTGTGCAATACCAACATATTCTCTGTTGGATTTAGAACACAAAGCCAAAGAAGAGCAACATATTACAATTATGTGTAATCTTTCATTTCTTTCCACTGATTTCAAGCTATTATGTGTACATTTATTTAAATACCACACATTGACGGTATCAGCGTAATACTGTCTTTAAAAAATTGAAACGTTTGATTGTACAAAAACGTATGTGGCATAATAAACAGTAAAGGTGGATAATAACATATTACCAAACAGAGTTGTCAAGAAACGAAATCCATTGGACAAAAAGACAAATCAGGTGGAAAACACCGAAAACATTTTGGCAGGCATGACAAAAGAAATGGTGGGTTTAATCGGTTTATTCGCGCTCAAATTCCTCTTCATTGCGGTAGTAGTAAATTTTGATATACTGAACAAGTGTTTGAATAATGTTTTTTTTTCTCAGAAATACGAAAACATTATAAATATTGCTTATGTAATATGTATACTCTTGTTAAACGTTTACTGACTTACGGAAGTGTATAGTTGATGATATATTTTCATTTTTTGCACTGAAATAGTTTACATAAAGTTAGTAAATTTGGTATTAAGTAGTCAAGTTTAGTTTTATAAGTTATTCATACATATATGTACACAATGCAAGGATATGAGTATGACAACAACTGGGCTCTTAAGAGTCAATTGTAAGAAGAGATGGCATCATACAATAGTTAGTTGTAGGTACTGTAAGCAGAATGTTCAGAATTACATTTGGAAATTACAAAATATAAAATGCAAAGATGTTACACAAGAGGAATTGCGAAACAGGAGAATTTCAGATATTCAGGGGTAACATTTCTGGTCTCGGACGAAGCTTGCCGAGTCCGATATGATTGAAATCTTACCCGAGGGCGTCTCAGATTCTCTTGTCTCGCACTTCCACTGGTGTTTGATTTCATTTCTCACTGTATTTACCCCAAAATAAACTAAAATCCACACAAAAATAATAAACCACACGAAGTTACGTTCCCTTTTGTAAAGTCATAAAATCCGGAAAGTATACCCATATTTTAAAAGACGAGTTTTTCGTTTTCCCTGTGCATTTTTACTTCAAATGATATGATAATTTGATAATACGTAGATTAATTCACTTATGATCACTAATAAGGACAGATGTAGACTATAGACCCTAATGTTCAAAACACGATATTTGCAGTAAACTGCACGCGATGTTTTTGTCTTACACTAGTGACCAGGAAATCTCACATTGCTAAAAATAGGAATTGTTGTGTCTCAAAAGTGAGAAAAGCCCCAGTATTGAATTAACACTGAAAGGATATGGAGTAAATGCACATAAGACGGGGTCTTTACAAGTACATGGCAAAACCAAGCCCTGGAGCAACGTGCTCTCTTGTAGCTAGAGATCAAAAACGGTTTACCAATCTTTTGAATTACCGAAATATTCAGTAATATGTAAAAAAAAATAATAATGGTAAATAATAATTAGGGAATAATTACTAGATTTTAAAGAATTACTTGATTACTCTTTATTTAGGGGCCGACTCCGACCTGCCGTTGGGTGTGGGGTTTCTTCACCGTACATTGAAGATCTTATGGTAGCTTTGAGTTGTTGTAACTCCCCTTTGGGTCGTTGTTGACAGATTCCCCGTTTCCCTTCTTTTTTCTATTAGGATTTCAAAAGCAGAATACAGAAAATCATTTTTTCGATTATCTTCAAAATATATCCATAATTATTAACCCTTTTCGAGAGAGTTCAGTATTCATGTCTTCAATTATTTTCAAATCAACGGCCATGGCTTTGCTTTTGAAAAACAACATGGATTTATTTGTTTTATTGTAAATATAAAAACTTTTCTTTTGTACTCTGCAGCTAACATCTTATATACTGAAATATATTTAAAAAAAAACCAAAACCCGAAGAAATAATCCAGTACAATAATGTTCATCAATAGAATTATGTAATTTAACTATAAATTGACCGAAAGCCTAGTGATATTTTGTTACCCACATCTTCCTTATATATTACCTTTGAACTGAACATCAGCATCCGTAGGAATTCTCAGAAAGCAGGATACTGTAGCTATAGATACAAAAGCTATTAACACAGTTAAGTAAAATATCATCCTTTGTAAAAAGTTAAGATATTAGATATTGTTAAAACGTATTGATCGGGAAGTTTAAATCGAACTGGACATTTTATAGCAGACTGTTTACATAAGTTTGTTGATATATTAATATATACATGTATATAAACAATATGTATAATATTGCTGAAAAAATATGACCTATAAGTGTAAAATGTATTGTTGTATTCCAAATTAAAGTTAAACACTTTGCCTTTTAACATTGTTTAACAATGGTCTATTTAACATATATATTCTTCAGTTTTGCAAACCCACGATTATGTTTAGTATTCTAATTTCTAGGTAAATACATTTTCCTAAATATTCCTAACTTTATGACATACTGTAGGCAAAGATGGCTTGAAGATATATCTTGAAAAAGTATACTCAACAAGTGGGGTAAATCAGATGTGGATTCTAAAAAAAAAATACGAGATTACTAGTACATATCTTCACTTCAACTCAACCACTGCAATAGTGTCAAAACATTTCATTTTTCTTCACTCTATCCTACTCTCCCACATGATAAGTAAAGATAGTACTCAAGGATTTAATACATCAGTTTTTCTATACCAAATTGTATTCATGTTTAGTGCTAAAAAAGATTGGAATTATTTTGTTAAACATCACACTGATTTACACAAAAGGTATACAAGGGAGGATATCATCGCAAAGCCCGAATTCTTGATTCACAACGTATTTGGAGGAAAAGTTCTCCAGCAGTCAATAGGGATACCTGTTGGGACTAATTGTGTATCACTTTGAGAAGATTTGTTACTTTATTTTTTTTTTATAATGCTTTATTGGCAAAAAGAATGTTATATATTGAGACAGAGGCACAGATGTAACAGTAATAAGGAAAATATGACATTTAGTTATTATGAAATACTAATTGCCTACAAATTATTAATGAGACAATAAAAAACTTTTTTTTTCCGTTTATAATGATATCATGTTTTTGTCTATTTGTTGTGACTGAATCAAAAGATTGTGTGGACTAGAAAGAAAACAACAAATTTAATCTATAATCACATTACAAAATTTCAAAAAACAAAGCATCAGAGTTTGCCAGTTAGAACATGTTATTTTCAATAACTATATTAAAATCGCACATACACACATTCATACCTACATTCATCATTGCAGTGTCTTTTACAATAAATCAAAAGTTGCTGTACACATCTAAAAGTCACTTCAATCTACCATGTGTACAGCAAAAATATAACTACATTCATTGCAACCCCATTCTCACCTGTCACTTTCACAAACCATTCTTACTGAATTAATATATACTGTCTGACTCTAATTAACTGTATTTTTTTTAAATCATAACTACTATTATTAATCATAAACATTATTATTAATTTTGAAGGATAGTAATCCAGGGGTTCCAGCAGTTATCGGCCCTTTCTAAAGGTTTATTTTTATAATATATATATTTTTCTATTAAAATATTTTCTTTCAGATAATTTTTTAATGCTAACATATTAACTTGATCGCCATTTAGTTTTGACCGATATATGTAGAATTTAGTGTAAAGTATAATTAAATTTCTGACTTAATTTCTATCTGACCTTTGTAAATTTCCAAATAAGACAATTTCTAAGTTAAATGGTATATTTATTTCAGTTTTCTCAAAAATCCAATCGTTTAAATTATCCCANAAAATGATGTTGACAGTGCAATTTATGCTTCAAGGAAGGTAATTTCTTCATTGTATGACACCAGAAGCTGATTTAACATGTTTAAGAAGTCGTACAACAGTCTATACCAGTTGAGACTGCAAGTTGCTACACGTAAAAAATAGCAAAATACCGAAGTTTCAAGGCAGATTAAATCAAAACGTTTGGAAATCCATATACCGAAATGTTTGTAAAAGCTGAAATAGAACAAATTACAATTAGGATTTACATAGTAAAGCTAAAATCAGCTAGGGACAGATCTATGCGATAGGAAGATAGTCCTTGGTTTTGACTAAAATTTTGTTACACTTAGTTTTTGCAAGTTTCCAAATAAGATGAATGTCTTATAAACTTCTTCCATGCCAAACATATTTTTAGTACATATATTACGGATTATGTGTCAAAACAGAGTCTGGGCTTCGTCATTTGCTGGTAAGCCCCACGATGGAAACGTCATTTGCAGCTATGCCCAACAATGAAAAACCAAGTGACTATGGTCGGAAGTTGAGGACACCAAACTTGACTTGTACAGACTTATGTACATATCAGGGTAGTGAAACATGTAACAATCTAATAAGCAGACGCAAACGACGAAAATTGCAGATTATCCTTAACTTCCAGTTCATATATTCCTTCCACTATTAGGGAGTGGAATAAATTGGATCAGACTATTCGTAATGCAAATACATTGTCACAATTTAAAATGTTTTTTTTAAAAAAATGTCTAATGGATGCAGTGTTCCAATATATTTCTCTTACGGACCTCGAAAACTAAATATAATTCTTACTCAGTTTAGATGCTCGTCAACATTTCTCAATCATGACTTGTCTAAATTCAATATTATAACAGATTCATCTTGTAGCTGTGGAGCCAGTTGTGAGGATTCATATCATTTCTTTTTTATATGAGTAGTTAATATGCCAAAAATCTGCGTTTTTCAAAAACGTGTTTTTGGAAAAACGCAGATTTTTGCCATAATTACTACTACTGTTGGCACTATAGAACAAACAAACGTGCAAGATTTGTTATTCTAACGGTTGAGACTAACCTAAACTCATGTTTAAGCGTAAACTAGATTTTACTCACATTTTTTTTTCTACGTCGTTTTCGGTTTAAACATCTCATAAGTAAAACAAAAAACTTATAAGTTTTACTCATTCACCAACGCTCAATACTCTGTTTTAACCTGTTTAAGGCACGAATTATAAACAAAAAAAATAGTTCAGAGTGTAATAGGAGTAAAAAGCAAACTAGGACTCGGTGCACAACTAAACAAATACTTCTAGTAATTCCCTGCACACCCACACTCTAGGAGGACGTACGATTCTTTCTTTTACTTTAGTTTAATACTTTTGAGTCCTTTGTATTTCTAGTAAGTCTGCCAGTATCTCTTCGGGCATCCGCTCTCTAACGAATATACCGCTAAGAGGATAATACAAATGTACGATTTTCTCTTCCTCTTGAATATCAAGTATTTTGTAAACTCCGCTTGGCAGCCTCATTGATTTATAAATATTCATCTTTCATACATTGTGTAAATCATACATTGCAAGTATTTCGTAAGTTTTGTTTTGTTCGCTATTCATCTTTTTTTTTTACTGATTTTTATTATATAAATCACACTATAAATTTTAGGTTTTACTCACTACAACGGTTGAGACTTTAATTTAAACACTCCTACCTAAACAACATTATGGTTTTTATTTATCTTATAAATAATTAGATTATAAAAATGATAACGATTCATAGATATTTTTCGGAAAAGTCTGATACAAATAATTTCAAAACTATACAAGGAGTAAAAAACATGCCAAACGATTACTTCCGTATGTTGATCGTGGGACCAAGTGGATCTGGAAAAACAAATTTGCTAATGCACCTTTTATTTAAACCCTTATTGTATTACGACAAAATTATTCTTTACGCAAAAAATTTGGAGCAGCATTATTACAAGGAACTAGTTCGAAGATTTGAGGAAATAGCGGAAAAACTAGGAGTGTCTCTGGAAGACTTGGTGCAACTATTTAATGATAAAGTTGAAGACATCGACGAACTATCAGATTCTGATGATAAACAAAAAATTGTAATTTTTGACGACTATACTTGTTCACAACAAGATCAATCTTCTATTGTGAAATACTTTATAGGTGGAAGGCACAAGAAAATGAGCGTAATTTATTTGAGTCAGTCCTATTTTCGAATACCCAAAGACTGTCGTCTGAATTGTAATTTCGACGTAGTGTATAATTTTCCGAGTAAAAAGGAGAGAGAACTTATATCTTCAGAACTTCAGGTCTCAAAAAATACGCTTGTTGAAATAACTAAATATAAATATTCTTTTCTGTTTCTTAACTTACCAGACAAGAAAATATTTCATTGTTTTGATCGGGAAATACAAAATACGTTTTCTTAACTTATTAAAATCTATTTTACAAATTACTTTAATGACAAAATACGTTTTCTTAACTTATTAAAATCTATTTTACAAATTACTTTTAATGACAAAAAAAAATATTTCATATACAAAATACGTTTTCTTAACTTGTTAAAATCTATTTAATCTCCTTTTTGTACCCCTAATAGGTAATCGATACGCCGCAGTGAAATTTCGCAATGCAACAAAATCAATACGATGTCAACCTGTTGCCAAGTTATCAAGTAAATTTCCATTCGGTATGTTATTTTAGGTTTGTCACGATGAACAGCACTTGGTGAACAAGCCGAAATTACCAGTGGAAAAAAAAATAATAATGGATAGTTACAATACGAACAGTGATATTATAAATCAGGATATAAAACCAGCAACCGGGAAGAATATTCTAGACTAATCACACCAAGGAAGGATATGTGCGCAGGTTATTCAGACCATGCTGGACTAAACTTTTCTCGGAGTTAACTTGTGGAGGAATTTGTGCGTGTTTTTTCAGGGATGTAATTATTTTTTCAGCTTTGTCAATTGTTATATGACAAATTTACCTTTTGCGTCATGGATTTATTAAACATTGTCTATACGTCATGGATTTATGTAGACTGTCTACCATATGATAGACATAGCACGTACATAAACCTCTAACGTCATGGATTTATGTGGACTGTCTACCATATGATAGACATAGCACATAAACCTCTAACTTATACACATTGTATATACGTCATGGATTTATGTGGACTGTCTACCATATGATAGACATAGCACATAAACCTCTAACGTCATGGATTTATGTGGACTGT
>MJUU01048264.1:3169-61790 GCA_002080025.1 Modiolus philippinarum | reverse complement strand
ACAAGATGTGTTTTTGTATGCTTTAGCTAAATTCTTTCTCTGATCTTCGGATAAACCAAGACTATAGTTAACGTATTTACTACCTGCGGTACTCATTTTTATTCAGTCTAGATAATTATTATGTCGTTTCGACCGTGTCTAAAATTATATCTTGTTGGTACAGTACAAGGGCAAAGATTTGGTAGGGAGCGGCTGGAGCCTGATTCAGTTTGTAATGTAAGGTCAAAGGTGTGTTCTCCATACTCAACGATTCGTCTACATAAGTCAAATCAAAATAGATTAATCCATACAAGGAACCGAAGTTGCTAAGGATAAGCATATTCCCGGTGTCATAGTCGTTGCTTGCATTGGGTTTAAAATTACAGGCATCTCTGAAGATTCTGCTGATTTGATTCGAACTTATATCCTGTTTTCGGGTAAAACGTGCCGGCGCCAACCTCTAATCTTGCTGTCAGGAGGGTACAATTTGCGTCTGCTGCGTTTAATTTGAATGTATCAAGTAACAGAGGATTTTGTTCTTGGTCATTACGTTTCCCGTTTCTTTGTAAGAATATGATAACGTGTTTCGGGTGTTTTATTCCTGTTGTAATACGAAACGACCCTTCAACAGATTGACTCGAGATATTACTGCGAATGGATTCTCTTACGTATGTCCATCGTCTTGGTTTCATGTAATTTTGTAACACACCCGTTAAACCAACAGAATTTAATTTTAGTCTAGGAATCCAAAGTTCAAAATGTGTAATTACAACTCTTCTATCATCAGCGCCATCAGCCTTGTATAATAAATAATTGTCGTTGTTTATTTCTACTGTTATTCCCATCCGTGCCGGGGGTAAAAGATTTTGTTCCAACGAGGCAAAGAAAGAAAATCTATTTAATGGTATTTCCGCTGTTATTTCTGCTCGTGCGTTAGTTAAAGCTGTTCTTGCCTTAAACCCTGTATTAGCATCAACAGCGGTTGCAACATTATCAGGGTAAATAAAGCTGTTTTTGCCTACACTATTCACATATCCGTCTGAAAGCGTAAGCAATGATTTGACGTGATTTGCTAGAGATAAATTATTACAGTCGTAAACTGTTTTTCCGTTTTGTTCGACTGTCATTTGACTAAGAAAATTTGTTACATCTGAAATAACGGATATTGTGTCGTTGTCCGGTGCTGCTCCGTCAGCTAGTTTATCTACTTTGAACTTAATTTAAAAAAATACCCATTGTACAAGTCATAAAACGAAGCCTTATCATTTATGCTAAATTTGTAGTCCGTTTTTGTTTGTTGACGTCCATTCGGGGGAGACACTATAAGAGTATCTAGTAAAAAGTTACAATACTCATATCGATCACAGAACTGTGTTCCTCTTAACATTTTTTATTACTGGATTATTATTTTTCTTTCTTATATAAAATGATAGAGTTTATAAGCAGTGTCTTAAACAGGTTAAACAAGAGTCTTGAGCGTTGGAAAAAGAGTAATACCTATAAGATTTTGGTTTTACTTATGAGATGCTTAAACCGCAAGCGACGTAAAAAATGTGAGTGAAATAAGACCTCATTAAAAATCTAGCCCGTTTTATCCGTCTCAACTGTAGTGAATAACAAATCTTACATGTTTGTTTTTTTTTTCTATAGTCCCGTAGGTAGTAGTTAATATGGGAAAAAATCTGCGGTTTCAAAAAAAAACGTTTTTTGAAAACCGCAGATTTTTCCCCATTGTTAACTACTGCTGAACATTTTTGCAATTTACCTCTATCTGTTACACTTTTTGAAATAAAAAATAAAAAATGCAAAAATTTTGAAAATTTAATGGAAAAGGGGCTATAACTTCGGGATGGGTTTTCAGATTTTCTTCAAAATTGCACAGTGGGTAGATCTCATCATGCTGATCACTTTTACCCCATGTCATGTCAGATTTTTGATATCTGTAACGGTTTTCGAGTTATTAGCCAAAAACTGCAATTTACCCCTATGTTCTATTTTTAGCAATAGCGGCCATGTTTTTTGACCGGCCAACTTATCGAACATAACTTTGAGAAGCCATACCCTGGTGATGATTCAGGCCAAGTTTGGTTGCATTTGGCCCAACGGTTTTAGAGGAGAAGATTTTTGAAATTGTTGACGGACAGACGACGGACGACAGACGACGGACGCATGGTGATGGCAATAGCTCACATGGCCCTTCGGGCCAGGTGAGCTAAAAAGTGATTCACAGACACGTTAAAGACCTACCAACCTACAAGGTTTTCTATAATGGCTTAAGTGTAATGAAGGAATGTTTATTCAAATGACTAAATACCAAAGTTACTGTTAATTTTAATTCTGCATATGCGCATTTCGACAACTTATGTCTCTTCAGTGCAGATAAAATCTAAGCGTTTGGAAGACAATAAACTCAAAGATGTTTAAAAACTGATAGAGAACAAAAACCAATATGATCTAAATGTAAAGCCAAATTTAGCTAAGGACAGAGCTTTGCATGAGGGAGATACTCTTTAGTTTTCAACAAAATTTACAAAAATTTAGATATTGTAAGGTTCCAAATAGAATCGGCTTTCGGGTCAGCACCAAAGTACTGACTACTGGGCTGGTGAATACCCTCGGGGACTAACAGTCCACCAGCAGTGGCATCGACCCAGTGGTAACAAATGACTAAATACCGAAGTTACTGTAAATTTAAATTCTGCATATGCGCATTTCGACAAAATGTCGAGCTGAATATACCGATATAATGAATTTGAATTATGTGCCTTCTATCGTTTTCAGGATACAGGAAAAGGATATTTTATTCAAAAGAAAGAGTCAATCCAAATAGTTAGTAAGGTTAGAAATATAAATTAGAATAATGTAGTTCTAATCAATATAAGGGAATACCGGACAAGTGAAAAATAGTCACTGATTTTTCGACAAGCTAAAGCAACATAATGACATGGAATGGAAAATTTACCATAAGATAAAGTATGAAAAGTCTATTTAATTCACACTTCCACACATAAGAGAAAATACAACTTTCGCCTGTTTAATGTAACTAGAGAAATGGAAGAAGTTTTCAATAAAAAAACAGCGACAAATACTTCCTTGTACTTTATTATCAATTTTTATCTTTTTCATTGAATATTCAAGTGAACTGATTATAACTATTTGATCAAGAAAATACTTTCTATTCTAATATGATTTTCTTCTTTCGCTTTGAAAACAAAGCTATGTTCTAATTCCAAAAATATTTTTAGCACATGCGTGTATTTTTTACAAAAGGGCATTCGTAATGCACAATTTCACATTTTATTGGCACTCAATATTCATTTTATTTTGTGTAAATAAAGTCTTAAATAATGAATAGCCTAAAAATCCACATCAAATAATGACAATAATAGAAATTTACAACAGTAACTAATTCTATAACTCGGAACTGAAATTGACATACCCATAACCTAGCAACGAATGTGTTGTTGTTATGACATCTCATCTTTGTTGCATATCATGATGTACGATTTAGATATAATTTTCAACGTCAATAAAATTATAAATATGAGTCCTATTCATTTTTTTTTTTGGCTTCAAAAATAACATAACTAATCAGTCATGTATGTCAGAATTACAACCAGATCACACTGACACCCGCTTCGATTTTAAAATATCCGTATTTTATATGCTTTATAACAGATTATTTGAATGAATTAATAAGCTTATGAGCAACTTGTATTATTAAAACAACGAATATAGATTTCTCTATGTCAATTTATATGTATTTGTATGCAGTTTTCCGACATATTTCAATTCTAGTGCAAACCCCAATATTGCTCTCTAAGAGCCGCTTCGAATGTTCAAAAGGCTTGTTAAATATGTTAGAATCGAAATAGATTATTGCAATTGGGCTCTATGCGAATTAGAACATGGTCAAACATTATCTTTGTATTCATTTCATACCTCCCTATCGCTCGGTATAAAATATTGACAAATATAAGGTCTGCCCATGTTCTTATTCACATAGAGCCCGCTTGCAATAATCTATTTCTTAATTGTTTATTCTGATTCCACATTTTGTTTTCTTGGGATTTTCTAATGTTGTTTATATTCTTTAGAACCCACATACAGTATAATTAATGCTGAAATACTATTTTAGGCGCTGCATTCTTATTTTGGCATAATTTGGTATTTCATTTGGAAATGTGTTCCTGAAACAAGCACTTGACTTATTTATTCTGTTCAATTTAGGTGTCTGAAAAAATTGGTTTCGTCAGAAACTATTTAAATATTTGTTTTGTTTCTATCCCTTTTTAATCAAGAAAAATCTTAGTTTTACCGTTAAAGGCGGGTAATGCAGTTTCGTTTAAAAAGTCACATATATAGTTGGTATACAAGTTCTTTTTCCTGGCTTGTGCTAACATTTGTTCCGACGGATCTAGTCCATCTATATCCTTAAATCCAAGAAGTCGCAACTGAAATTTACAAAAAATTATATAATTTTACAAATTATCTGCTTAATTTAAACATGCTCCCGAGAAAGCATTTTTGTAAATCAGTTTTTGGCAAATTGAACAAAAAAAAAACATACAAAGATAAAATTTCTCTAATTTTTCAGAATATGATATATCACAGTATGTTAAATGACTGTATCCAAGGGTGTCAAATGTTTGGATTCATTTACTGGGATTTGTGTAACTCAAGTCTTTTATGTAATATGTTTTCAGTTCAGATTTCCTGATATTCTTTCACTTTCACCTTTTTCACGTACTTTGTAGTTTGTAGATTATATACAGATGTATAATGAAGTGAATGCACAGGCAAAACTAAAACAACAGCATTAAAGCAAACGGCTATTTACAGAAATGACTGTTAAAACTCTGACGAAGGTAACATGTCAAATATCTTACAATAATAATCTTTGTGACTTGCAAAAATTAGGCATAAATTGCTACATTTTTGTGTCTTATTCATATCAATCTTAACGATAAAAAGGAGTTACAAATGTATCTCCACCTACCAGATGATCTACTACCTTAAGGCAGTGGAAAGTAACGTCAAATCTGTTAAAGTGTTGATTTAAATAATTACAATTCAAAATCATGATTACCATAAAAATTGCATCATAGTTACCTATCATTTTTTTGTATTTTATTATAGGATATCATTGTTTTCAAAGATTTCAATAATATGATTTTAACCTAATATTTGAATTGGGTAGTGAAAGATGCCAATATGATTGTGTTAACAATCACTTTGGCATTTCACATTGGCATATAACAATTAATTATATTTGAATTATAGTATTTATATATCGAATTAATTTCAGTGTCTCATAGAGATGTCCCTTTTGTGTAACCGAAGGGACATAATGAGCCCCCTCAAACACATTAAGATATTTAAATACTGTAACAGCAGTATTTACCTCTTCAGCGACTCTCCCGGTGCCTGCAGCAACATCTAGAATTTTAACTGTAGGTCTACGATTTGTTTCATATAGTTTTGCGGCGGCTGTAGCAGCAATTTTAGGTCCTCTGTATCCATTGTTTTCTGATAAATGCTGCAAAATCAAATGCTTTGTTTGTATTTCAAAATTTTATAAAGCTAAAATCATCGAAAATAGATTTATTAAAGCGTCAAAGTTTGTGCTTAAATAATTTAATACTGAGGTTACTGTGAATTTATTTTCTGCATATGCGCATCTCGACAACTTATGTCTCTTCAGTGCAGATGTAATCTAAAGGTCTGGAAGACCATGAACTCAAAGATATTCAAAAACCGATAGAGAACAAATAATCAAAATGATTTAAATGTAAAGCCAAAATTATCTAAGGACAGAGCTTTGCATGAGGGAGATACCGGTTAAACCGGTTTTATGGGGCATCAAACCTCCCCTTCAATTGCGTTTGTGTCCGATTATCACTCAACAGCAATGGCTATTGAAAGATGGTAAAAATAAAGCAAAAGTTTTAAAGGGTATATGCAAAAATTCGCCACGGGGAAAACAAATCCGATCACTTATCACTGCTTTAATCGTACTCTCAAACACAAAGTTATTTCTGAACAATATAAATCAGACCGATTCCATTTTTTTTCGATATGATTTTTTCCTAGCTTAAACAATGTTTATTGATGTGAATAATATTTTGCAACTTTCCTGCTAAACATGAACAACTACTATAAAAAAGAAAGGAAATGGGGGTAAATGTTAAGGAGACATCATCCCATATCAAGGTTAAAACGACCCAAAACAAAGCATGTAGGGGTCACCGTACGGTCTACAACTCAGTGAGGAACCTCACACCATATAGCAAGCCCTAAATGGCCCCAGAAAGGAAAAAAGTGAATAAATCAATTGAAACGAACCACTAATATGTTTTTGACAATTCTTTTGTGTTTTTAAGTTTTGTTTTTACATTTCTAGTTAGATAAATTATCCAAAGAAGACTGGCTGTTCCAATGGATCCTGACTGGGCTGAAAGTGATAAGAACTAGTAGTAATAGCCTCATAAGAAACTTTTCAACACAATGTAAACTGGATAAGTATTTTTTTTAATATAATTTGCACATTTTATTTGTACAAGGGTTTTATAAAAGACGAAGCTGAATATTTTGAGTTCCTGTCAAGCCTCAACTATTCCAAAAATTATATAATTTACAAATTTTATTTGTACAAGGGTTTTATAAAAGACGAACTTGAATATTTTGAGTTCCTGTCAAGCCTCAACTATACAAAAAACTATAGGCTACACAAAAAGTCATGTAGAAAGCCATAACAATTGGTAAACATTCTAAGAATTCTGTTGCTTCACAAACTACAAACAAACATTTTGAATCATTGACATTTTTAAAACTTCAAGTCAGTGGGGGTGAAAAAGGAGAATAAAGTGAAAACTAACGATGGAGAAATATTGGATACAAACTGATTATTTAACATTTTACTCGAGCAAGAAAAGGGACATGTATACTGATATTATAAACGAGGGAAACCCATTTTACCATAAAAGTTTATCTTTATCCTAATTGGTTTTATGAGGGGATTGTATTTGTGGTCAAAATGACATTGAACAATTCTTGTCATTTTCAGAATTTTATTTTTGGTTGCCTCACGATGGATTGTGTTTCTCAAAACAACCTGTTTTTTTTTAGTATATATTTTCCTTGATCCAAAGATCCAAATATTCATCCTGCAACTAGAAACATAATTTTTGATATAGAAAGAATATTACCTCATCCTGAAAAGTCAAGTGCCGAAAATGAGTGATCATATATATACATATTTTTTTTTGCTTTTAGATAATTGTACTGGAAGTAAGTGGTAGTAATTTTTCTCTGTTCAAGAGTATTCATTTCTCATTTATGATTACAAAGACTATAATGTAATTTTTCCGCTGTATACAAACATTACTATATCCTAAAATTGAATATAAAATCTGCATTTGGTGAGATAATAAGAATAAATTTATGTCACCCCTTCCTAATTATTAAAATCTATCATTCTATTAATAATAATATCATGGTATATTATTACTTATATCTGTCAAACGTTTTTTAAATCTAATAATAGGTACTTATCTTAAGACAATTTAGGTAGCAATGAAAAGGCTATGACTATAGAGTAAATCCGCTAAAATTAAAATTCTTCAATTTTTTTTTGTTCAATCCGTAAGTCTACTGACGGGTTTGTTTTGATTTTATAAATTTTATCAGTGTATTTTAATGTTTATATCAAATCGAGATAACGCTACCTATAAAAGCGATTGACAACATTTAAGCTGTCCTTTTTATCTTACTATTGAAGCGAACAGGTTGTATGTAAGACCTGGTGAAATAAAATGAACTGATGGCAAACCATATAAAAAATAACCAAAAAGAAATCCAAATACAGCCGTAATTGCATAGAAAAATCAAATATAATAGGATACAATGTTAGATTTTTTTTTTAATTTCAGTTTTTTTTTTTCATTTTTTGAATATTTGAAATAAAAAGGAAAACAAAATACATTTATTTGATTTATTTGATACAACACCTTTTAATTCCCGATGCGAAATGCTCATTTTATATTAGCGTAATACAAAAACGGTGATGCTATCAAAACGTTCAATTTATTTCATGCAGTTAATAGGTAAATCTAACATTGAAAATTAGAATAAAACGACAATAAAATTAATAAAACATTCAACAGATGAAATTCTCAAAGTCTAAATCATACGTTGGTCCAGGTCCAAGAATCTTAAGTAAACTGCATCATATTTTTACCCCCCCCCCCCTTTTCAATTTCCCTTAGCAACCAACATAGACAATAACAATACAGTGTTTACACTGAAAGCATGTTCAAAATACTCAGTTATCTAATATCTCTGTGACCAACTAACCTGTACGAAAACCTGTAGTCTCATGTTAATACAGATAAACTATATTTTGAACCTTGATTTCCACGCCATTCGTCTAGTTCACAGTCGACAAAGATTAGCCGTCTAATTTTATACTATTAAGCCACAAACGGGAACGGTTTGTCCCGAAAAGTAGAGCAATGTATGTAATTTTCTCTGAAAACACTCCTTTAACATCCGTATAATAAACGTGAAAGAAGACCATTCGATTTTGTGCGTAATTTTCTGTCTTACCGTGTAGATAAGCTGAAAATTGCAAAAATAAGTAACTATGAAGAAAACACAAGAAAAAGGGTAACACTACACCTTGCTAAATTGCGAGAATTGTGGACAATGCTCTTATTTGAACTTCAATGAAACCCTGGCAATAAACAAACGTCTCTTGTTCATTTCAGTTGCTTGAAAGCTATAATAACTTTAAGAAAACCAATTGCATTCTAAGTTACCAGTATTACGACCACAATTTCTGCCTATTTGATATGATCGTTTACGCGTTCTTGTGGCTGACTGTATTTCCATATATCTTCTGCAACAAATATTTACTCAATTGTGAAAAAATCAAGCCAATCCTTTTAGTTCATAACAAAAATACCAAAGTTGATTTAAATTTACTTCTCTATTAGGCCATTTCGACAACGTATGTCTCATTAGTGCAGATAAAATCAAAACATTGGAAATCCAGAAATGGAAAGGTGTAGAGAGGTTGATGGAGAACAAATAATCATAGGCGTCTTAGAAAGCGAAAATAAGCTAAGGACAGAGCTTTGCATGAGGGAAATACTCCTTAGTTTTCAACAAAACTTTCTAATTTAGATATTGTAAGTTGCAAAAAAAAAAAAAAAAATCGGTTCTCTTTATTGTTAAAATAAGCAACAAGAATTTCAAGAAAATGGATAAACATTAGAAAAAAAGGACATCAACACCGATAGACAGACCCTTCAAGGAGAACCACAGACACAGATGAAGGTTCGATAAATTCACAAATTAATATGTTTTACTTTTCAAAAACTTTACTCGATGCTGAAGTTCTTCTTTAATGAAAACAACAATTTTTCATGTCACTGTTTTTCCTCCTAGAATCAAGTCGCCTATAAATTTCCTGAATTATCTCCATTTCACTGCTGATACTGAACTAGCTTTGACTTTCTTACCTCGTCATATTTTCCAGTTTGAGCCCAATCATTATAGTATTTCAATATGTCATCTGTGGAATATTCTCCCTTAAATAATGTGTCGTTTACTTTCAGGGCTTCCATTTCGTTTACCAAAGAATCTGAAATAAAGATGTTTCAATTTCAAACAGAAGTTGAATAGTTTCAAAGAAACGTCAGCTAAGAACGAGTACAGCACCGGTAAGTAAGACAAGTATATAGGCATAAACATATTGACCAAAATTTCAATTAAGATTTATATTTTTTGCTTGTCTGTCAAACAACTACCTTGCTTCTTCGTGCAAGTTTGTTATCTGGCAACTAATTGGACATAAATTTTCAAAAAGATAACTTTCCCATTAAATGAGAAAATTCTCGATTTCCCATCCTTACAGGTAGCCGGATGCGATTCCGTGTTTGTGGCAGATTTGGGCAAGAAGTTCCAATTAAATACCTTCAATGCAAATTTCGTGAAACGAAATACTTGAAGTCTTATAAATTTCATAATTTGGTTTTCCCATATCAAATGTGCGTTTCTATCAAAATATCTGACGTTATGCATAGAAGTCGAACGTCAAAATCCCGAGACAACGGGAAACAATTTCGAATTGCAATTTTATCGAGAAATTTCCGCAAAGAACGAGTCTCATATTCTTGCTTTGAGAAAATCCACGTTGGGTGTGCATCACTTCATAATTTTTTCAAGTATGCCTTTAGCTACACATTTGTTCAATTTTTAAAGTACAGCCATATACTGTTCTAAACGAAGATAATATTTTACTTTCAATAATACAACAAAATTATACACAGCATGGTTATCTCGAAATACATTTCTGCGATTACTTACACAACTACAAAGGTCTCCCATTTTGGTTGCGACCTAACCATTTTATTTTTATTAGTAATCAATTTTCTAGTTGCTAACATTTCGTTTAAGCGGTTATTTGTCCATGTGTAATTCAAAGCAGATTTGTACGTTTTTGGTCTGTCTTATGGCCTCTAATAAAAATCGCATTTTATTTCGAAAAAACTAAGTTGCTCGGTTTTCTTATAAATATATCAATCTAGAAGGCATTTAGATTATATTATAAGATACCAATGATGGGCGCATGCGTCAATTTATGTGTATCCCTCCGCCCGTCTGTCCGTCGTCCATCATAGAATTTCTTTGCACTTATTTTCTTGCATCTTTGATCAGAACACAAACAAACATTGAAGAATAACTTAACACAATAACTAATTGTACATATGGTACAGTCAGAATTATTTTCACAGACTTGTGTCCGTTTGACATCAAAAAAGTAAATACGGTTTATTGGCCCGCTTCTCCTATGTCATTTATTTGATTTCCAAATAAATTCAACATTCACAGAATCATTTATTACAATGTGTAGTTGTGCAGATCTTTTTTAGGTGCTTGGTCAATTCTTCATTGAAAACTTTTAAATCGTCATAAAATTTTCAAAAAATACCGAAGTTACTGTAAATTTAAGTTTCAAAATTTTTAACCACGGTGTCTAGTTTTAATGCTTCGGCAATTTTTTTGGCGTTATTGCCGTTTTAGTCTAAAATATTTAAACAAAGTTCTCCTTTGTATTTCATGTGACTGCATTAAAACTTCACAGGATTGATGACAACAATAAATAGTTGTGCATAATTTTTTTTCGGTATGCTCGGCCAAATTTTATTTTTTTTTTTTGTTACAACAGTTAAATCGTAGAAATATTTGCTTTTGATTTGTTGCTTTGATATTCGTTTTTCGATTTAGCGTTGTGAAAAATATATGATAAATAATTGAATATATCCGTTTAGCTTGGTATTTATGTCATTAACATTGGCTTAAATGACAAACTATAAATTGATTCTATATTTTTATTTAGGAAAGGGGAAGTACATTGTTGCACATTACAAAGAAACTGAACATAAATTGTGGACGTCAAGCGGAGTTTAGCAATAATGTTGTACATACATATTTTTAATGCGGGCTACCATGTTGGAGAAGTCATAGATTAGCATGAGTAAGTGTTATCTATCTTGTAGGCCCGGAGAATCTATTACTTCTTCATGTTTTACAGGCCATCGTGTTGTTGACATGTTAACAGTTAAAGTGAAGACTTATCCCACGATTGGCTTTCCATTAATAGTGCATCTTTTGCTAAATGGAGCCCATCATGATATTTCAAGAATTCGAAATAAAGGAAACATAAACTATAAGATCTATATCTTTTGGTCTACATCTAGGTACTAAAACATACAACTAAAGGGAAAACTTTAATGTTTTTAAGCGTAGGCGATCAAGGAAATAGTTACGCCTTATGACAAAGTACGAATAATTGGTGCTTGCTCTTATAACGAATCAACTCACTGTGAGACATACAGACCGTAGGCAGGAGAAGTTAAAATATTACCGTCTGTGTAAGGGAAATTGATAATTTTTTTTGTTACTACAGTTAAATTGTAGAAATATTTCCTAATACCATTTCATTTGAAATGCCTATACTAAGTCTTAAAAAAATTCCGTCTCGTACGATAATTTAGAAGTTCTTAAATATGCATCAGCCCCTTGTTGAAAATTTGAAGTTTCGGGCCGAAATGTGATTAAAGATTCATGTTTTACTTAGTACTGAGATGTACATTTCTTTTCCCTGTCTACAAACTTTGAATCGCAATTGCTGTTGAATTACTACACTACAGCAATTGAAGGGAGTTTTGGTGCTCCATTAAGGAAATACGCTGGTCATGTTTTTGTATTTGTGTCGGATTTTCGGAATTCTCCGGTTTTATCCCTTTATAAGCTCAATAATTTTTTGATCGTTGATCCCTTAATTTTTATCCTAATTTTCAATTTATACGTCTTTGGGAGCATTCTGACAAAATTTTATTCAGTTGGTGTTATTTTGTCACATTCAATATTGGATTAACATTGCTTATGTTATACCTATGAAAAATACAGAGGAGTTCGTTTTCCCGCCATTTTTTTGAAACACTTAGATCTAAACAGTTACATCGGTAACCTATAAATTTTTTTGGCTTAATTTACTTCTTTTTTAATTTTTAAACAAAAAATCACACTTAATTGAAAGTCTTGTTATTTTAAAATTGACCAGCGAACACCCTTTAACCGGTTTCACCTACCATTTCTTTTGAAATGTCTAAACTAAGTCAAGACTATTGCGGTTGACAATTCAATTCCGATGATTTGTATCTGTTTGACTTTTTCACTTGGATTTCGGCTCCTCATCATTCTGTTCGGTAATTTTATAATTATCCTTATTTTATACCTAAAAAGTACCAGCAGTTACAACCGTCTATTATCAAAATGATGTATACATTGTATAAAGTCTCATTAAAAATTGTTCTAGTATGCAATCTTTGTGACATCAGGAAATACTCAGTAAAGTTGCCATTTAACGACAATCTTTTTGTTTTGCAAAGTTTAATAATTTTCAAACTGAATATAATCCCTCCTTTAAGGTAGTAGACCTAGGTTAAGGGAGATAACTCTTTAAATCAGTTAGACGTTTGAAATAGTTAGTTTCATCAATGCTTTTTAAGCATTGACATGAAAAAGAATAAAAAATCATCTATGTTACTCAGAGGCTTAGAATCTGTTTATGAAAATGATTTCAACAAACTCACCTGTGATTTTTAAGAGTTATGTCCCTTAACCTAGGTCTACTACCTTAATTACTCCTTTGGAAATTTGATATATAGGGAGAATATCAAAATTAACATTTGAGATGACTATTGTTTATTGTAGCTACTACAATTCACAAATAGCAATTCGCCATGAATTTTTTGTTCTTTATAACAGAATTGTTCTAGGTTAAAAAATAAGATTTTGGAGAAATTATTTTACTACTCAAGATTTTGAATTGATAGAAAAATATAACGCATTCATCAGGAATTTTCAAAATTAAAAATAAATTATAAACTGAATCATTTTCGTTTCATGTTAATGATAAGAACCCTTTTGTATATTAAAATCGTTGAAATAGCTAATTTATTTATGATTATTAAATATGATTTTACAGGTTATTTAGATGATATTAAGGCATTGAACATACAGCATGGTTTTGCACACAAGCTGAGTAGGTATTTTTTATTCTAGCGGAGATTTCAGAACACAGTAATAAACATCAAAAGCATGCAAAAACATTTCAATGTTTATGCAAATATTCTTTATTTTGTGAGTACACAAGTCTAATTCCATCTGGTCCTAGAGATTTGCATGAGATCTGTATTTGTTACCATCCTGCCTTATTAATGATCAGTTATTATAGGAATACACCTCACATATTTTCCAGATGGAAATTTTGCTCCAAAAATATCTCTTTAGTGCTGTGAAATCAAAACATTTGGAATACATGAATCAAATATTTTTAAAAAGCAGAATAGGGTAAGTAACTACACGGAGAAAGTTTACATGGATATCTGACAACAAATGTAATATCTTATCGGAAGTCACTTCTCAAATTTTCATCACTTCAAATTGCCTGCAGACATTGACCATGTATGCTACACGAAAAAAAATTAACAAGGATGAACCCAGACTTTCTTTAGTACCGACTAACCTGACTACTAGAAAAGTGCAGTCATTACCCCTAAATATACCAATATGAAGTAACAAACTAACAAAACATTGGTAATAGGAGAAGCATTTCAATATCTGTACTATAGCAAATTCAAAAGACAAATGTGTGTTACAATATGTAACAATAAATATTTTCAAGCATGTCTTCAAAATAATAGCGAAAAAAGTAAAACGCTTATACTGTATGTATTGTTACAAGCGATGTATTTAGTCCACAAGATGCTGGTGACATTGAATGCGATGTCCAGATTCGTTCATCAGAATTGTCCGCTGGAGGCGTCAAGCCACTTACCCTTTCTGCTAATTATTAAAATCAGCTGGAATTAACAACAACCAGTCTGCCATTTGTCAGTTTACAAATTTCGCAAAGGAAAAAGACTGACTACAAGTAAAACTGACAAAAGTATACACTTATATGACAGAACATAATTGGATCTTATGAGGATATTTGCTTTTAATTTTATTTATTTATATTCACCTTTAAAAAATCGATAAATGTCGAATCAAAAGTAAGGAATATTGCACACAGGGTTACAGAGGAATTTTACAAGAAGAATAATTGATAATAAATTATAATAAAATATGCCAGTTCATAAAATAAAAACATACAGAAGATAATGTAGGACAAAGAAAAAAGATTACAGAGATCAAGGACGTATAATGAGAAGGATACGCAACTCGTACACAATCCATTTGGCATTTTAAAATCTGTGGTGGGACGTTCGATATGCTTTCACTTTGCAGCTAACTGCTGAAAAATTAGTGTATGGATTGTAATAAAATGATGTTTTTCTGAAAGCTGAGACATTTTTACGTTGTTAGAGTGAATTTCGTTTCATTATAGCAAGCACTATCTTCAATACACATGCTTGAAATTTGTAATCAAGACATTTTTCATTGATTTTTTTGTCACTTCCTGTTTACATTGGTAAAAAGTGCACCACAATTTGCACCTAAAGGCTTTAAAAGTAGTTCACATAATTTCACAAAATTGGTATTTTCATTAAGTTTGACATCTACTGCAACACCAGAACAATTTTTTGTGACCATCATTATTATATTTATGTTGTTTTAATGCTTTAAAGATAATGTCCCAAAATTGACAAAATCTCACATCCCGCGATATTTTTCCAATTTATCACGAGATGCCTATCTTTCTCATTATAAGTCCTTGCAGAGATTTATCAATATAAGGGGTAGCGGAAGAACAAGTCATGAATATGCTTTTAAACTGTATGTTCATATTATTTGATATGTTAAGTATCAATAAGAACAGTCCTTGTATGAGTTTTTGTTAATGTATTTGTGTTCTCAATGTCTATTTGATCACTTTGGTTGTTCTCTATAAACTTTTGTATATCTTTCGGTTTCTTGTCGTCTAAATTAATTTAGAGAAGATAACAGGAAACGCTTACTATGGCCGAAATTTAGAATACCATTCCATGATCTAGCAGGGAACTACACAAGAAAAAAAACAATATAAAGACAAGTGACAAACATATAGACAACCATAGGAGCTTGGGATAGCCAGACTTGGTACCGGTACTAGCTAGAGGTAGGTTTAATCGATTTATGGGTACCCACACCCCCCTTTCTCTCTCTAGTTTCCAAATGTTTTGATTTGATCTGCACTGACGAGACAATTATTATTGAATTAGCCATCAACAAACATGGTAATTGCAGTATTCCGTTTTGTATTCCAAGCGCTTGTAGATATCCATTATTTCAATTAGTTGAACCTTGCATGTAGTTTGGATTTCAAAAGAACGAAGAAATCATAAAAATAGCATTTTTGTCAGTAACACATTTGAAAAATGCATTATGATACAAGTTTGTTAAACTTAAAATGAATAAAGATCAGAACTTAAAGGATCGAAAAAAACATCGGACAAACTTAAAGAATTGAAACAAAAAACATTCGACAAATATTAAATAACTAAGTAAACATGGTAGAATTGAAACAAAATCACACAATTATTGATTATGAGAAACCATGGTTTCTATATTCCTTTGTGGTGAGACAATTTTTATTAAAATGGCTTGATTTTTTTCATAACAAGTGATTAAATTTTTTTATGTTTTAAGGAGGAATAACATACTAAGCAATTTGTTTTAAATGGAAATCACACTACAACTTAACGGAGGAATAATTGGGGAAGACATTTGAATATAACAAGAAAACAAATAGCTAAATACGGAACTTATTGTAAATTGAATTTCTGCATATTGCCATTTCGACACCTTATGTCTCATTAAGCACATTTGAAAGACCGTCAACTCAAAAATGTTTAAAAAGTGATAGCGAGCAAGTAAGCAACATGATCTAAATGGAAAGCCAAAAGCAGCGAAGGACAGACGTTTTCATCCGGGAGATATACCCTACGTTTTAAACAAAATTTACAAAAATCTAGATTGTGCAAGTTTCAAAATAAATCGGTTTTCGAGTCAACACCGAAGTACGGACTACAGAGCTGGTGAATACCCTCTGGGACCAGCAGTGGCATCGACCCGGTAACAGATAATAAAATACCAAACGTACTATAAATTTAATTTTAATATTAGATATATAGAAATGTAGTTGTATATCGAAATTGATTGAGCAGAAATTCCAGGAATAAAAAAAAATACAAATACAGATGAAAAATAATTCAAATAATAAGTGAAATTTAAAAAATCATAAAAAGTAAGATATCGAATGAAATATAAAATAAGCAACGCAAACTACATTTGTAAAAAATGAAACACAATACATTGTATTTTTAACGTAGTTTTCTTTGATTTATTATAAATCAATCGTCATATTGGACTAGAGTAATTTCTTCATTCATTTCCATTATGAGATAAAGAAACAAAATTGACAACTTCTGATAAAGTAATTCAATATATTTTCATTCCAATTTTTTTTCTTAAATATCAATTTTTATTTTAAAAAGTTTAACTGGTCTCCTAGTTCTTACCAGACATTTTCGACATAATTCTAGATCGTCTCTTTGTAAAAGGCAAATTATGAAATTTGAATTATCCGTTTATACATTTATATACATGCATAATCAGCTGACCTATTAAAACTAGTTGAAACCAGAAAAATATACTCGATAACTCTGTGTTCCCCCTTTTCAAACTCTTCTGATATAAATGGATATGTATTACCTTTAAACTGTTATTGGAGTTTTAGCTGTTTTTCATAAAAAGACAAAGTTATTGTTTTTCTCCACAATTATTAAAGTTTGTTTATTTGAATATTTGAATAGTGTAAATGTCCCAATTTTTATCAGTAGATGTGGCAAATATGAAGTCTATTTTCAATCAAATACAGTAGGGAGTGTTGTTGTGATTATTGTTTAGAGATATATGAAATATAAACATGATAATTGGAAAGTTTTACCATCTTCGAAGATTCTTAAGACTATTTTAAGGAAATGTTGATCGTTAGTGGTGTAGTTTACATCTCACCTTGACCACCAACCCTTTACAATCCAAATTTTGCAACAATCAAGTGTTATCAAAGTGTGACAATATATTCATATTTCTAGCTTTTTTTAAATGTAGACTCTTCTTTTATTTCAATGACCGTTATTTCATTTCTTGGTAAAGAATTTACGAAGTATAAATATGTCGTTTTTCTCATTCGGAAAATGACTTCTATAAATGACTTGGGAATGAAAAACAACTATATGCAATCTAAAAAAAAACCGCAAAAGTTGTTTAGGCCTTTTTTGTAATCCACTGAGATGTATTACAATAAGAACGGTCCAAATATAAAACGATAATAAATTTGTTAATATGGGAAGTTTATTTATAAATACTCTTCCTTACAACTACCTAGTTGAGTTTTGGACTGTCAGATAGATAGAAAATCGAATAGATAACGCTGAATGTCAATACTTTTGAAATTACGACGAAATATTCTGTATGTAAATGTAATCTCATAATAACATTTTGGTTTGTTTTTTTTCTTTTGTTTACATTGTTTTCTTCTATATGATTGTATTTTTTTAAAGTTTATTATTAACAATTTCTTTTAATATACATGAATACGTAATATAGTCATTATTCGTGTGTTGTTACAAAAACAGGATAGCAGCAAACACCTAGAATGTCCAGGAACTACAATCACATGCCACAACTTACTAGCAAACTGCGCAAGAAAAACAAAAATGAAGACAAGAGACAAACATAAATAACGAAAGGAACTTGGGATAGCCGGACTTGGTACCGGCACTAGCAAAAAGCCAGTGGTCGGGTTAAACGCATTTCAAATGAATTGATGGGTTAAACAGGTTTTATAGCGCATAAATCGTCCCTCCTTTTTCCATTGCAGTAGCTTAACAGTAATCGCTATTGAAAAGCCGTTGACAATAAAAAGAAATGTTCATCCAAGTACTTAGTTAAAAAGAATTTTGAATCATATTTCGGACCGGAAACATACATCCCACCTCCATAAGGAGAAGAAGAATTACTCTCCACACTTTTGGAACTTGATAATTTCGGTATTGAAGTCGTCCCTATTGTCGTAAAGTTTATATTTAGTTAACCATTTTTTTTGTCAAATTTGTGATCCAAGTCCCAGTAAAAGGAAGATTTAGTAGTTTCTGTTCCTTCCTTTTCCTCTTATCCTGAAGGATATATTGATGGGATCAATTTGGCAAATATGCGATATTAATGGAAAGAACGTCAGCAATGTATCTATAAGTGAGATTAAAGGATCTGACATTTTTATTTTATGAGCCTATAAGGTTCCTGAAGAAATTCAGCCTCGTAAGAGTGTAAGGAGTACAATTCTGCGAGCAGAGAATACAAATCGTGCTCCCTGGTATACCAACTCGCTTTTGGTATAAAAGCACCTCCAAATATATCATCAAAAAGAGATCAAGCATACTGCACATCTGTTTTTTGTCATTGCAAACTTTTTATCTAATTTTTTTAGCAAAAATGTTGATTAACAAACTAATATTACAAATTTCTTTGAATCAGCTAATAAGTTATTTATAAATAAACTGCAATACAAAATAAGAGTCTGAATGCCTACCTGCTTTTTCCGATCAACGGGTTTAAAATGCAAGATAGATTCGTCCGGTATTTATAGCATTAGAGACTGCCCATTGGGTAATTAATTTAACAAATTGTCTCGAACTTTCATTTTCTAGAATATTCGTAAAATCAGCTCAAACCGGATATGTACGGACATGTACGACGATAAAGTTTCTCTCACACAACTGCTCACAAAGAAAAAAAAGAAGACTTTTCCTGTTGTTTTTCCGTTGCTATTAGATTTCCACATTTTTGTCAAATAATTATATTTTTTGGTTTTTTTGTTTTTTGTTTTTTGTTTTCAAATAGGTTCTTTTTCTTTAGTCATGATGTAAAACATGACAGCGTAAAACTCACTGCAGAATTAATAGTGTAACAAAATAAGTATTAGAATTAGGACATTATACAGGATGTAAAATGCATGGTAAAGAGATTGTACCTTTTTTTAGGACGTAAATTTGAGGAAAGTAAAGTTATTAGCCAATATAAACGAAATAAATGAGAAATTGTTATAAAAAAATATTGTAATTTCTATTTGAGAAAGTGTATTTGAAAAGTCATGACTACAGTTTGAATAAAAGTATTACCCCGTATTATGATTAACTTTTCACTCAATTACATTAAATACACTTTAACTGACTATTTATAGTTGAAACGTAGCATTGTAAAGCCGCGTATAACACAAACGTATGAGGAACGGTTGAAAATCATTTTTGTACGGTGGTAAATATCTTTTTTCGTTCAAATTACAGAGAAAACGCACAAAACCGGAAGTATACAGTAAGCACACCGTACATGCAGTCCTGGTACCGAATAAACCGAAACCCTACAGGACGAGCACCGAATGAAACGTATTTTTAACGGAAACATACCAGACGAAGCTAACGAAAACGCACCGTACGAGCACCGAGTAAAAACGAATTGAATAATTACTATGCAAAACAATCGTTTTTTTAAAAGGCTCTCCCGAGGTTTTTATCGTCTTCTACGTTTTTTTTTTGTTTTTTTTTTTGTTTGTTTGTTTGTTTGTTTGTTTTTTGTTTGTTTGTTGTGCAGTTCCCTAGTAGATTGTGGCATGTGATTGTTATTTTTGCCCATTGTAAGTGTTTCCTGTTATCTTTGCTATATTTAACATGTGTTTTTTGTACGCTCAACAACTTATTATACACAGATAATCATTACGGCGTGCTTGACAAATTAAATTCATTTTCCCAAAATGTCTTCAAATGGAAAAAGGACGTGAATGGCCTAAGAAAAGAACTGTCGGGTCACAGATAACCTTCTTTATTAACGATTCATGGCGAAAATTCCAAACGGCGTGAAAACGGACATGTTTGTAATTTTGATGTTTTGGGTATATTTTAGAAAAATGTTACAATATAAATAAAAATAAACAAACTTTGCATAAAGTCTTGCAATAGGGTCTGTAAGTCTCCTTATGTGACTCACGAGAATCCATGATAAACAGGCAATTCGAATACGCTTCCCGCCACAACATGACGTCTGAGGATTATGACGTTCAATTTTTGTTTGAAACGTCATATATCTTTGTTTGAAATATAACTTCCCGGTACAATTGTTGATCCCGGAAGTTCCAAAATGGTACGAGACTTACAGGCCCTATTAATGAATTAAAGAAGCAACTTTAAAGGGGTAGTGTATAGCACCTTCTATTGGATTAACACATAATAAGCAATCGTTGTAAACTTGTTTTAAGCAAAATAAACATAGTAAATAATAACAAAATACCGAAGTTACTGTCAATTTATTTTCTGCATATGCGCATTTCGACAACTTATGTCTCATCAGTTCAGATCAAAACCAAAACATTTGGAAGTCCATTAACCAAACAAACATGTTAAAGCTGATAGAGAACAAATAACCAAAAGGATCTAAATAGAAAAGCCAAAATTAAGCCAAGGACAGAGCATGAGGGAGATACTCCTTAGTTTTAAACAAAAGGACAAGGTGCGATAAGGGGTTGATTTGGCCTATGATTTCAGCGAATTTTAAAGTTGCACCACAAGATTTTCTTCCATGTTCGTTTCAAAGCTTAGATCCCATTTATAGAAAAAATACAAAAGTTAGAATCAATGACGTCACAATATGTATAGTTCTGACGTCATGAAAAGGCTACTTTTGAGCATTTTCATAGAAATGTACCGAATTTGGCAGATTTCCGAACGGTTTTCCTAACCGGAAATATCGAGCACATTCAAGAACCAATTAGATAATTTACCAACTTATTTGTACAAGTGAATTGAACCTCTCATACAAATATTTTTGTGGTTCTTGCGTGTGCTCTATATTTCCTACACAGAAAAAGCAGTAACAAATGGTCAAATTTGTCATTTTTCTACAAAATCTTTAATTTGTCCCTTTTTCTACCCTTAAAAACTCAATGAACATCCATCAATATTTGAGAAATGTTACTGTTTACTGAAAAGCCATGCCCATAGAACATTCCAATGAGAAAATTCGGTGAATTCAACCAAATTTATTTTTCAGGCCAAATAAGGCCCTTACCACCCCTACTCCTTTCGTAAAATTTAGATATTGCAATTTCAATAAAATCGGTTTTCGGGTCAGCACCGAAGTACTGACTACTGGGTTGGTGAATACCCTCGGGGACTAACAGTCCACCAGCAGAGGCATCGGCCCAATGGTAATAAATAACAAAATACCGAAGTTACTGTCAATTTATTTTCTGCATATGCGCATTGCGACAACTTATGTCGAAAGTAGGCCACATTTTAAAAGGTAAAATAGGACAAAGTAAAAAATAATAAAAGACTGGCTAAAAACAGAAGAAAGGAACAGAAAGTGTGGCTCAAATTATCGGCCTAAAGGCTTCGAACTAGGGGGCAACCAGATAAATTATGTTATTCTTCAGTGGTTCAAGTTTCTCCGACTCGTTCTGGCAGGAACATAATTTTGGTTTTCCGTCCGGCTGCCTCATAATACGGGCATTTCCTTCTGTCCTTAGGTTTTTTTTTCTTTTTTGTACTTATTATCTTTTAATTATGGCCTACTGTGACGATTCTTATTTTTTATTACATGTAAATTGTTGCCGTTGCAAAACATATATTATTATAAATTCACTTTACTCGGTGCTCGTCGGGTTGGCTTCCGCTGTAAGTCCGGAACTCGAACGGTTTATCCGTTTTCTCTTCGGTAAAAGTCCGTTTCAACAATTTAATCTGCCGTACATGAACGGATGCAAGACTGACAAGTACCGAATAAAAAACGTATATACAACGCACGACGACCGAACAAAACGTAATCCTACCGTACATTCACCGGACTTTTTGTGCTGTATATCACCGTACAAAACGGACATCACCGTACTTGTACCGTATTCACCGGATAAAAAAAAAAACGGACGACGAACGTATATGAACGGAGACGAACGGATATAATTTATTTTCATACGTTTGGCGTTCGTTCGTCTAGTGTAAGAGGGGCTTAAATGCCTTATAAGGAATACATATGCAAACGAAAATAGCAATAACTAGAGATGTATTCGTTGAAAGAAAAACCACTACATCAGGAAGCAAAAGGGCATTTTTCTTAAAACAACGTACAGGACAGCCATAGTGCATTGGTGATAATATCATATGAAAACAAAGCAACAACACTAACTTTCCTGACGTACTGGATCTAAAAAGATAAACACTTCGTGAGAATAATAAAACAAAGAAGTAGATTGGAGTGAAAAGTTCGCGCATTTAAAATTGAGATTTTGCGAAACATATCCGGGTCTTTATCAAACACATTTGAAAAATAAATATGCAGTCAAACAAAATCTATTTACAAAGACTAAACTACAAAAACAAGGTATCGATAGTTCTTGTAGATTTGATCGTCATCACTGCTCAAGATCAAATGGCTCCTCCTTCAGCAGACAAGTCTCATTATTTTAACTTAGCACAAAAATACAAATACTGTCGTATGAGATTTTAAAGTCTATGAAAACTGCAAGTTCCGGTTCCGGTTTTTGCCGTGTCAACTTCCGGCATGAGAATTGCAAGTTCCGGAATTGCAAAATGTGCGGGAAATCTTTGTTTATTCAAACTGCGATGTGACATCTCACATTATTTTGCGAAACATTACATTTTCTTAATCACAATAAGCACTATTGGTCTTAATCCTCTTTCAGATTAAATTATGTATGTAAATGATTGTACTCTAGCGAAACTGAAAGTACATCGCGGTTTTCAGTCGTGATTTCATCATTAAAGTAAAACATACATTAAAGGTATTTATAGGCTTATAGAACTTTTGTATTTCTATAGATACTTTATCAATATGGGTTTGTTTTAAACATCCTTCATTTTGAGTCTTTTGATTCAGCCTGGGACTATTTAGTCTCATGTAGATTCAGCATGAAGGGTGTTTATTAATTTTGAGAGAAAAAGCTGGAAAATGGATTATAGGAAAGAAAATGATTGTATTGCATAAAGAAATATATTCAAAGTTCCTTCCAATTCAGGGGCATAAACCTGATGCCCAGGCCTGATGACCGTTTGGTCACCTAAAACAGGCAGAAAAATAATATGATTATTATAACTAACAAATCAATTTCTCTAGGAAATGTGTCAAATATGGCTCAAACTTATTGACGATGTTAAAAGTTGCAAGCAATGAAAAATAATGACCCTCAAGGTTATATGGGTTGATTTACTTAAGGCTTGCAAATTTCATAGCTATGGTAAAATTTTGATGAAAATTGTTATTTGTAAGATAGGTGGGTCCAAAAATTTTATTCTGAAGATTTAAATGGCGTGGAAATAGTTGCGATTAATATTTATGATCATTTATGGCTATCTGTGGTCAGGTTGGGTCTTAAAATATAATTCTGACCATATGCTTGCAGATTTCATGGCTGTGAAAATAGTTGCAATTAATAATTATTATCATTTATAGCTATCTGTGGTCAGGTTGGGTCTCAAAATATCATTCTGACCCTATGCTTGCAGATTTCATGGCTGTGAAAATAGTTGCGATTATTAATTACGATCATTTATGGTATTTAGTTATTTGTTACCACTGGGTCGATGCCACTGCTGGTGGACTGTTAGTCCCCGAGGGTATTCACCAGCCCAGTAGTCAGTACTTCGGTGCTGACCCGAAAGCCGATTATATTTGGAACCTTACAATATCTAAATTTTTGTAAATTTTGTTTAAAACTAAGGAGTATCTCCCTCATGCAAAGCTCTGTCCTTAGCTGATTTTGGCTTTACATTTAGATTATATTGGTTCTCTATCAGTTTTTAAATATCTTTGAGTTTCTGGTCTTCCAAACGTTTAGATTTTATCTGCACTGAAGAGACATAAGTTGTCGAAATGCGCATATGCAGAAAGTAAATTCACAGTAACTTCGGTATTTAGTTATTTATGGCCATCTGTTAACAGATTGGGACTTAAAATATCATTCTGACCCCATGCTTGCTGATTTCATGGCTGTGAAAATAGTTGCGATTAATAACTATGATCATTTATAGCTATCTGTGGTCAGGTTGGGTCTTAAAATGTCATTTTGACCATATGCTGGCAGATTTCATGGCTGTGAAAATAGTTGCGATTAGTAATTTTGATCATTTATGGCTATATGTGGTCAGGTTTTGTTCTAAAATGTAATTCTGACCCTATGCTGGCAGATTTCATGGCTGTGAAAATAGTTGCGATTAATAATTATGATCATTTATGGCTATCTGTGGTCAGGTTGGGTCTTAAAATATCATTTTGACCCTATGCTTGCAGATTTCATGGCTGTGAAAATAGTTGCGATTAATAATTATTATAATTTATAGCTATCTGTGGTCAGGTTGGGTCTTAAAATATCATTCTGACCCTATGCTTGCTGATTTCATGGCTGTGAAAATAGTTGCAATTAATAACTATGATCATTTATAGCTATCTGTGGTCAGGTAGGGTCTCACAATATCATTCAGACCCTATGATTGCAGATTTTATGGCTGTGATTATTAAATAGTTGCAAGGAAATATAAAAATGTCGAATTCATTTTATATTAAATATTGATTTGCATTATTTGAATTATAGAAAAAATCATAATTTTACCTGCACATAAAAACTACAAATAATTTTTTGAGTTTAACTAATTTTTTTTCTACAAAGGGTAAGCCCCTGAACCCCCCCCCCCCCGTAAAATGCAAAAATGTTGCCCTGTTGATGTGTTTCTGCCTACTGATTGTTTACAAGAGCATATTTTTTTTTTCATCTTTTTAAAATAGAGTTGTGTCTCAATATTGAAAATCAATTTACTGCAAAACTGAATTGATCCCCACTATCCCTGTCAACCTCTGAATTCTTATCTCGTCAACTTATAAATTAATGGTTTGTCATATTAATTCTTTTAACAGCTGAATAAATCATTTGGTTCCTTTAATCATATATAGAGGTTATATTCTATATAAAAATCATATTTTTAAATATTTCCGTCGTACGGCGCATACTTTAAAATCCCATAGACTTTAAAATCTCATAAACATGTAAACCCCCATATGAAATCTGCAAGTATATAAAAAAACCGGAAACTACGAAAGCCGGAAAGGGACTTCCGAGTTCCGACTTCCGACTTCTTACTTCTAACTTCTTACTTCCGAGTTCCGACTTATTACTTCTTACTTCTAACTTCTTACTTCTTAGTTCCATGTTGCAATTCGGAAAGGTAGTCTTTCTGAATTTCAACATCGACTATGGCATTTACTTTGAACTAAACGTTTCATAGTTTATGACAAATGGCGAAAGCAATGAAAATAATAGATTTAATGACGTTTGGCGTCCTACTTTCAATATTTCAGCCAAAACCCAAGACGAGAACAGGTTTATAAAAACATGATTTATTTAGGAAAAGGAAAAACACTGGGAGGGGAGAATTCTGATTACCACTGGTAAAAGAGTATTAAGGGGGAGTGAGCCTTGCAACAGGATATCTTCAGACTACAGGACTGTTGCAAGGATTCACAAACGTGAACGGTCTTGTATATTATGTGTAATAAGCGAAGTATCTTATTTGTATTTTGTGTTCAACTTAGCATTAGCACACACCCTTAAAATTTGTTGAGTAATAATCTTTTACACCCTTGAAGACGATTTAGATTGTATTGTTAAGCTCTTTTGATTTAGGCAGGTATGATAACAAAGTTAGACTGGATGCTTGGGAACGTACACGCTTTCTGGATTTAAACACATACCCCTGTCAGACATCGTAGTGTTAAGTCAACTGCTGTAATCATACCTTTAAAAGAAACTACATTTATTTCAGAATTAGCATGAACCGAAGTCCACAAACTCTGTCAGAGTCTTATTTGAAGATTTCCTACTTCACTTTATCTTGAAGCACGTATTCATTTAAATTATCAGAAGTGCGCAGATGGAACTCAAACGATGTAATTAACAGTGAAACCTAGTATTTTTCGATTGTTTTGTTTTGTTTATTTTATTTATACTTTTTATTTGGTTTGTTTTTGTTTTGTTTTGTTTTTGTTTTTAGTTTTTTTTTATATTAATTTAGACAGTTTCGTACTTCTAAGCATAAGGTATGTATAATTTTTCACATTCTCTATACAATTTTCCCAATTCAGCCGTAAAATCTGTCCCATCCTGGAATATAAAGACTTGCAATTATTCATAATGAAGGTATGAACAATAAATTTTAATCATCACAGTTTGGTGCTCATTCCATGCTCTACATGCTGTCATAGATCTTCCAAATTCTTTCTCACTTCTTACTTCTTACTTCTAACTTCTTACTTCTTACTTCTAACTTCTTACTTCTTACTTCTTATTTCTAACTTCTTACTTCTAACTTCTTACTTCTTACTTCTAACTTCTTACCTCTAACTTCTTACTTCTTACTTCTAACTTCTTACTTCAAACTTCTTACTTCTTACTTCTAACTTCTTACTTCTAACTTCTTACTTCTTACTTCTTACTTCTAACTTCTTACTTCTAACTTCTAACTTCTTACTTCTTACTTCTAACTTCTTACCTCTTACTTCCAAGTTGCAACCTGGATAGGCAAAGGACATTCAACCCGGTATTTTATAATATCAATACTTTGATTATAAGTAAGACTCTTCATTATATTGAGCCTAGCTTAATAGACATGTTACAAAAGGTATTACGTTTACGAGTATGTCCACATTTATGTCTAGAACGACCGATTTAAAGAGGGGTTATCTCAAGAAATCTATTGTACAGCACATTATTCTTTTTATTGAATGTGCAGCTAACAAATGTGTTGCACTTTCAGAATGCAATAAATTGTGTTAGAAGCACTTTACCCATGCAGATTACACTTTTTTCTTTTTTTAGTTAGACTAGATCAATACTTAACAGCGGGTATTAAACTATTTTAACATAGACTCATGGTAATGTTTTTCACAAGTCTGTTTTGCATTTTAAAGTCCTTCAGATTAGATAAAAAAAATGTATTTTAATGACATGTAATTTGCTGCCCATATATGCCACTACCCTTAACGAGAATCACACACTGAAGAATGAAACGGTTGTCTGATGTACGGTCGGCTCGAATAGTTAGTATGTCTGGTGATCCGTTAATCTTTTTATTTTAATTTTCACCTGTTACCAAATAAATTGTGTTATTGTGATAGTTTTGAATGGTATTTCTTGTTTGAAAGCTTGCTGCGACTCCGTCTTTTGTCAATCAACTTCTTGTAACCTAAGCATACTTTCAATCAATTATATTGACCTGACACGACCAGGAGCCAATTAATAATGAAAATCAATGTATAGTCCATGCAACATATGGAAAACAACAATAAAAAAGTTGTTTCATTGCTTGGTTTAATCATGCATTTGAAGAGATTATGTCTCATGAGCATTTACTCCTTACCCTTTCATTGTTAATATCTTTTTGAAAACATGTAATTTATATAATTCAATAAAGAAATTACTTGGTTGTAAATAAATATCCAAAAATTTAAAATAAAAATATATCAAGATATACTTTAAACGGATCCGAATTACACGTGCACGAGAGCACTTGGTCAAATTGTAAATCTTCGACAGATCCATTAAGAAAAACAATATTATTTAGTTAGTTTTAAAGGCAAGAGTGAAATAAACGTCTTTTGGTAATTGTTTTTTTAACCTTTTTCTGAATGAGGAAACACACAAGACATGAAATGATAAGAATTATAGGTAGTCGAATTCACAATGGAAATTAATGTGTCTTATACAAATTAATCGCCTTATGCCTATATGTTATGGTTTTGCAGCTATATTTTTTAATCACATGTGCTTCGGGTTATTGACTGCCCCTAAACATGAATGAAATACACAAATTATTCTATATATTGTAGTCGCATACACAATGGCTTCATACTAAATTTTTTTGGATAAAAAAAGAAAGAGTCACCAATCATGGTCCAGAAATACTAGTATGTCTTTTTTATCACGAGTCCCGGACAAGGGTTTGACTTTGGAAGAGATTGTAATATTGAAAAAAAAAATCAAAATCTATTCAATTAGGTCAACAATTCTAAATAAAAAAGACACCAGGTACGCCAATATCCCCGCAGCGAAAAAGGAAAGTACAAATAACTGAAATAAAGGGATGTCAAGAGTGTCGTCTTGTTTCGTTCTAGTGTGTAATTCGAAAATTAAAATGCTGTCAAAGCAGGGAAATGTATTAAGTAATGAGTTAGCGTGTGAAAATTAATACCGATGAGGCTCCTCATGGGGGGGTCCTAGGAATCAAATAATCATTAAATTTTTGCCTTGGTAATGAAATAATCATTCAATTTTTATCTTGGTAATCAATAAATTTTTGGCTTAGTAATCAAAAAGTATATAAAAATACAACCTAATAATGGAATAATCATTAAATCAATGCCATCGTAATCAAATAATCATTAAAAAAAATGCCCTGGTAATCAGGTAATCAAGAACTCACCGATTATTCCTGTAAAGTTTGCTTGAATTGTTTAATTGGTTTCAGAGGAGATTATCAAAATGTGAACAATTAATGGACGGACGGGTCAGGTGAGCTAAAAGAAAGATTAATTAAAACTCTTTTTCGGGATTATAGAGTTGGGGCCAATGCAAGCTTATCACGATTTTCTGTATCTACAATTTGTTATTGAAAATTGAATAAGTTTATATTTCTAAATGCAAACCCTTACCCACTATTTTTATTGGACATAATGCAAATAAAACACATCGCTTATTACATACAAAAATACAAAAAATACAAGACCGTTCACGTTAAAGAATCCTTGCAACAGTCCCGTAGTATGTAGGTTAACGGGTTGCGAGGCTGACTCCCCCTTCACCCTGATGTCTTGATCAACCTGTTCTCGTCCTAGATTTTGGCTGAAATGTTGAAATGAGGACGTAAAACGCAATTCGATCCATCAATTAATTTTTATCGCTTTTGCAATTACTCATAAACTAGAGGAATAATATAATGAAACTTCAGTCCGGAAATTGACAATATTAATACCGAAGTCAGTGTTGCAATCCGGAAAGGCTACCTTTCCGGATTGCAACATCGAAGTAAGAAGTAAGAAGTTAGAAGTAAGAAGTTAGAAGGAAGAAGTAAGAAGTAAGAAGCAAGATGTTAAAAATATTTTGAAAGATATATTACACTGAGTATGTAGAGCAGGGAATGATACCCAACTCTCATCCTTAAAATTTATGGTGCATCCCTTTACTAGCCTAGTATTCCAGGAGGGGTAGATTTTAATGCTGATTTTTGAAAAATTCTAAAACGAATGTGAGGTACTTTCAGTACTCTTCTCTAAAAGGATATTATCCATAAAACTTGGAACCTGCATGTATCTAAATCAACTGAAAATGAATCTATGTGTTAAAGGTTAATGCACACCTTTACGCGTTATTTTTATTGGATATGTTGCAAATAAAACAAATCGCTTATTACACACAAAAATGCACTAAAGTTCACGTTAAGGAATCCTTGCAACAGTCCCGTAGTATGTAGGTAACGGATTGCAAGGCTGACTCGCCTTCATCATTAATCTAATCACGTTGATAAATTTGTTCTCGTCTTGGATTTTGGCTGAAATGTTGAAATAAAGACGTTCAACGCCATTTGATCCATCAATCACTTTTTATTGCCTTTGCATTATTAGTCATAAACTAGAGGAATAATATAATGAAACTTCAGTCCTAACATTGACAATATTAATACGGAAGTCAGCGTAGCCTTTCTGGATTTCAACATCGAAGTAAGAAGTAAGAAGTAAGAAGTTAGAAGTAAGAAGTGAGAAGTTAGAAGTAAGAAGTAAGAAGTTAGAAGTTAGAAGTAAGAAGTACTAGAAGATGGACATATTTTGAAATATATTTATATAACAACATCTGAAGCAGGGAATGAGCTCCAAACACTGATCATTAGAACTGTATCGTTCATCTCTTTATAATAAACAATTGCAAGTCATAATATTCTAGAAGGGGGAAGATTAAGGATGTATTGACACTGCTCTGAGTTAAAATCCAGCAAATGTGTATGTATCCATGCATCCACTTCCTTGATTTTCTGGACTGGGTAATAAAATTTTCCTCCCAATCTTATCACTCTTACCTTGATGAACTAAGTTCCACCATACAACCTATATCGTCTCGAAGGGGTTTAAAAAGAGGATGAACAAAAACCAATCAATCTTTTCCGATTGCAAGAATTTATCTTCCAAGGACTATTGCAAAATTGAACACGATTTCCTAAATATGAAGTTTTCTGTCAATTGAATTAGTTTATATTTCAAAATGCACACCCTAAACTGCTGTTATCTAAGACATAAAAGGGGGTCTTGAAGGTGTCCGGGCCTTTTTTTGGAGCAGGAAACGTGAAAAATACCCCTTTAAAATAGGCGTGATGCGTGACTTCATAGAATTTTCAACGTAAAAGCCACAAATTTATAAGATTGATGAAATGCACGATGGGTTCTTCATGACCCAGATAATACAAAAACACAAGACCTTTCACGCCCAAGAAGTAGGTAACCAGAGTTAAGTTTAACCACTGCCCCTCAACGCCTTTATCCAGTGGTATTCAAAATTACTCCCTCCTCAGCGTTTCCCTGTTCCCAGATTGATTGTTTTCTTGAATTATAGTTCAAATATTGCTAGTAGAAGGTCTTACACCATTTAAGCTATCAATCAATATTGATTGATTTCGTGACAGGTCATAAACTATGAAACTTTCAGTCCTAACAAAACTGACAAAATTAAATACCGAAGTCGATGTTGCAATCCGGAAAGGCTACCTTTCCGGATTGCAACATCGAAGTAAGAAGTAAGAAGTTAGAAGTAAGAAGTAAGAAGTAAGAAGTTAGAAGTAAGAAGTCGGGACTCGGAAGTCCCCTTCCGGCTTTCGTAGGAAACGGAACTTGCAAATTTCATAGACTTTAAAATCTGATACCACAACGTCTTCTTTTCAATATGTTTGACTGTTGAAAATAGACGAAACTTTCAAACACTAAAAGACTAGACGAAGCTAACCAAAATACAAAAGGGTGAAAAGAGAGGGACAAAATCACGACAAAACAAAATAATTCACAAACTAACGACCTTAACTCTAGACTTTTTTGCTTTTCGTTCTCACAAAAGTACAGAATTTAACGATTGAATCAACTAGACTCAATTGTAACGACCGATACAATCAGCTACGATTAGACAATAACTACTAAAGACTACTATATTCGATAATTTTAGCATGCAGCACGAAACAGAGATAAGCTATCTGATCAGTATAATCGATCGAGACAACACCATAGCAACAAAAATGCGGTTAATGAAGTTGATTTATTGTGACACAATTGATTTTGTTGCATACTTTCGTTACAATAGTTACTTTGATATTGATGCCATGACATGATTGTTTCCGAATCTCAGACCGATGCAAGAGTTGACCATGTTTATCTTCTTTGGAACAATTGTACTAGTTATGCTCCTTAAAGGAGTATGAGCGTCAAATTTCAAGAGCATTAGATATCCTCGGGTTTTATCAATTCAAACAGTGTTAAAATTTCTGCATATATGGATCGAATTTTCTTGGTCATAGGTCATTTTAAAATGCCAAAAATACACAGTGTATAAAATCTTATCAACTTACAATTAGATTTTCATATATTTAAAGGCATATACACATCTAATGCAAATTAAAGGAAAACTCTAGAGAGAACTGTTTCCTACCACAGTTTTGAAGTCTCATATCTAAAAAATTCCTACATGGATTTTGAAAATTCTTTGCTCAAGTTGTTCCATTAGCAGCGTTCTTCAAAAGAAAAGGTCAGAATTTTAATTCTAATTAAAAAAATTCTGACACTCGAACTCCCTTTACTGGACGAAAAAGTTAAATCGGTACTTTTATTCGACACCTTTGCATCTAGTGGATAAGAATGTAACTTGTGGTATGGAACAAAGAAAAAAATAACTGTTAGTTAAAAACGTCACAATCGTTTCAGTCGTAAACAACTGTTACGATGGATATTTGTGAAGTGATTCAAGAGTCGACTGAAACTGTCGACTGAATAAGATATTAACATGCACGTTGAAATAGAGATTTAAAGTTGTTTCGGTAGATCAACTCTGACACAATCCTCCTGATCTGATTAAATAAAGTTTTTATTATCCTAATTGTAGGATATCACTTACAGAATAGTTTGACTACAGTCAAAAATGTACATTCTTGGAAGTTCAAAAGTCAAAAGAGTCGGCTGAGATATACATGACAATTGCAAAAACCTGTGCATTGAAAAGATCATAAGTATGACAAACCTGGAAAGTGATTAAAGACTTCACTTATTATACCTCGTTTTTTTTGTTTTGTTTTGTTTTTTCTTGTTTTTGTTTTTTGTTTTTTGTTTGGTTTTGTTTTTGTGTTTATTTTTGTTTTTGTTTTTTTTTCGGGGGGGGGGGGTCACACTGCTAATGCTTTAGTTTTGTGGCGTTCTTGTTCATTTCTATTTATTTGTTTTGTCTTTGTCATGCTGTCTCAATTCGTGTTGGATATGATGATTTTGGAATTCCCACTTTCATTATTTCTGCTTCGGTATTCGTTATCCGATGTATTCATACAAATCTTTAAAATGATTACGATCGTTATGATGGTAACTTGGAAAGTGATTGAATAGTTGACTCAGCCGTATGAAACAAACCCATCGACTGTATAAAATCGGTACGACAATTCCATGGAGTGATTGAGACGTACGACGCAGTCGTATCGATTGCGTGCGATCGTTACTTTGAAGACGAGAAAAGTTATATTTGTATATTAACTGAGAGATAGTCAAACCGAGATATGATTGTTAAAACTAAACTTCTAAAAGACATCAGAATTGCTTATTCACTTTGAAAAGATGGTATCAAAAGAATATGATCGAGTGTCGTTATCTGGAATAACATTAACTGTTTTTTCTACTAATACATGGTGAAATATTTCGAAAGTTATAAATTGTTTGATATAAAATGATTCCCTCGTGCAACGTTCTGTCCTCATCTGATTTTTGCTTTCAATTTAGAACCTATTGGCAACAGTTTTCTCTCACCTGCATATATCTTTGATTTATGGTCTTCAAAATGTTAAGATCTGATCTGTACTAATCAGACATAAGTTGTCAAAATGCGTATCTACAGTAATTTCGGTACTTTGTTATTTATTACCACTTGGTCGATGCCTCTGCTGGTGGAGTGCAAGTCCCCGAGGGTATTCACTAACCTAGTATCCAGTAGATCGGTACTGGCCCGAAAATCGATTCTATTTTGAAACTTGTAATATTCAAACTTTGAGAAATTTTGCTAAACTAGGGAGTATCTCCCGCGTGCAAAGCTCTGTCCGTAGTCGATTTAGGTTTTCCATTTAGATCCTATTGGCTACATGTTTTTTATTAGCTACATACATCTTAGTATGGTCTTCCAAATGTTTTCATGTAATCTGCACCGATACATAAGTTGTCGAAATGCGCATCTGCAGAGATTAAATTGACAGTAACTTCGGTATTTTGTCCTTTACACTAAATTGTCTGCAATCTTAGATTTATTTAAAACAATCCCTTATGTGTATGCAGCTAAGGTTTTCATTTTTTTATTTAAGTCCCTTTAATCAATTGTCAGATTTTGTTGGTGTACTCGTCAATTAACAGGAAAGAAAAGTGTTGTGGTAAATTGTTCTCTTTCATTTTGAGCCGGGATAAACGGAATTAATTATTTCTTTGCAGTGCTTTTGGTCGTTGAATGATTGTTTGCTGTCATCAAAACTGTCAGAAATGCAAAGCATCTGGTAACCCTACAGTAAGCAATGATGTCAGACCACCATCTTTAAGACATTGGCGACTGATGAACATGGGTTTGATTTATTTATTTTTCTTTGTTATCGTCTGCAATGGATGAAATTATATATGTGTGTATGAATGTATGAATTGTTACTTAGCAGTGATGTCAAATGACAGTACCTGACTGTTCACTTAACCACAATAAAAAAAAGATATCAGATGATGTGTTGTGAATTTTACTGTTACTGAAAAAAGTGACGATACAAAACGCGTAATGACAGTTTTTTGTTGTTACTAAGCATTAATTTAAGTTGCCGGGTTTCTTATGTTATTAGAGAACGGTATTGTCATTTAGCAGTGATGTTATCAGATAAACGTCTCTCAGCAATGAAGGCGACGAATTTCATGTTTGCTATAATGGTGAATAAAAAGTAAAATCTCTTGATGCATGGCTGTTATTTTCCTATTTTATTACATTCAGTTTCAACGAAAGAAGTGATTTGTTCGCAAATTATTGATTATTGCTACATCAATAGGACTGAACTATGATGTAAGACAAAAGATAATGGTTATGTTTCAAATCGTGGCAGTGCATGGATGTCAGCCCTAGTCATGCTTTGTTGCCAAATAACACAAAATCAAAATTGCAGTAAAATTGAACAGATGTCAACTTGAACAATTTATTTGACTTTAGTAATGGCAAAAATCGACGCTTGAAAAAGAAAATGAAGACATGGAAAAACTTAAAGGATACAAATTACCACAAATACCTAAAAAGAGAAAGCTTTAGACAAGGAGGAGACATCTTATTTTATAGAACTTCTAAACTTTTCAAATAATCGGTGTTAAGGAAAGCATTCTGTCTGCTTACGAATGGACTAGTGATGCATTTAAGGATGAACAGTCCATCAGCAATGTTAATTGGTACTGTGCTGTAGTTGTTAATCAAGGAAATACTGAGATTGCAGATAAAAACGCATTCTGAATTTTGAAATTTTGAGAACTAAGGTCTCTTCAGCTCAGATAAAATTAAACATTTGGAAGAACATATGAAAGAGCTGCTGGAAAACAAATTAACTTAAACAAAACAATGTTTATTTGAACGATGGATACGAGACGCTATGCAAAATGAAGATCATAAACTTAACTTTATATACAGGAACTTTTCAAATGATATGTTTTGGACACACACCAAGCTAATGGAAGACTTGTCAGATAATAACATCGAGTACCATAGGGTATAAAATTTCAACAACAAATGACACAAAATGACGAAACATTTTGTTTTTGATGAGCACCAACTTCTGACAAGTAATAAGATCAGGTATACAAATCAGGTGAGCAGAGACATCGACCAAATTGTAATAAATTATTATTTTGGTCAGTTCCTTGAGAGCAGATGAAAATCAAACACGTTGGGTCTCATAACAAAACAGATGTCAAAGCAGATATAGAACAATTTACCTTAAAGGGCTAAAATTATGCATGGACACTTGAAAACGGATAACGGTGATTGTTGTAATAAAAACTAACTAATAGTGTCGTATAACGGATGAAAATATTTACCGAAATTTCTTTAGAGCATAGTTGTGTTGTAATCATAAATAATATCCCTAATAAATAATGTTCTTCTGGATAAAATTGCACCAAAAAGTATCCTGTAGGATATTATTTCAGTAGCTTGTGGAAATAATTTCTGTAGAAATGATATCCATCTTATATATTTTTTATCTTATGTTAGGATTAAATATCATTAAAAATATCCTATAGGACAAAATATACATGAAAAGGTATCCCATAGGACAAAAAATCTCCACTTGTTTAATCAATTATATCCTTTAGGATAAAATTTCGAATGAAGATGTTATCCCTATTCAATCTTGTTCATTTAAACGTTTATATGATCACAATTATGATTTGAAATACCATTATGTTATATGCTAAGAATCATCTACAACTTCAATAATAAAAAAAAAAAAAAATAAACGGACCAGAGTACAACAGGTTGATAAAGTACCTATATACAAAAAATACCTAGAGTTTAAATTTTTAGAAAAGCTCCGAGGAAAATATCTGAAATGTTCATGATTGTTGAAAACAAGTATTACAAATTTACTGATTATAAAATATTTTAAATTAACCTATACATACTTGATTATCCTGTAAGAAAATGTTCTATAGGATAAAATTTTACAAAATTCTGTCCCAACGAATAAAATTTCACAAGAATTATATCCATATTAAACAATATAATCCAAAAGACTTCTTTTTTAGTTTGGTTTCCTAAAGGTGTATATCATCTACCTCTTTAATTTTACCTTTCAAAGGATTGTTTTCTGAAGTAAAATCACATCTGATTGTCAATTTATTATGATAAACTGTTTTATTTCATTAATAAAATATGAACTGCTACGTTTTGTTTTTGTATTTTCTCATTTTTTTCAAAATCATTTTCCAATTAATTATATGAAATGTTTTACAGAAAAAAAAATTAACAATTTAATTTGTATAAAGTATTAAGAACAAGATTACCGTTATCTGTGACTTAACATTATTCTGTATCCAGTGACATTTTTGTTTTGAATCCGATGAAGACGGCTATGTAGTTGAAATATAATGCAAATATTTTGTTTAATATTATTACTCTCCATGAAGAAACATTTTTTGTTTCATTGAAAATAAATTATATATAAATTTGGTGTTGTGACACATTCTGAAGAGCATATAGCATTTTTCTTGAGAAAAAAAATTACAGCAAGTTTGTGTCTTTCCCATACATGTATCCTATAGATAGAACTGTAGTGTATTTTTGTCCTATAGGATAAAATGCTTGCTACAAAATTTATCCTATTCATAAAATGTTATCCTCTTGGAAGAAAACATTTCGTGAAGAGGAAAAATATCGTGAAAAATTTTATCATTTTTGACTGCTGATGTGAGCAAGTATTGCTGATGTATATATATGAAAAAGAAAAGAAATGGGGTAAATGTCAAGGAGACAACATCCCATATCCAGGTTAAAACGACCCAAAATAAAGCATCTAGGGGTCACCGTACGGTCTTCAACACAGTGAGGAACCTATGTTTTCTTCTGTAAATTTGTTTAAACTTTCATATATGTTTCTGGTATCTGTTAAGGTAGTTCGATCCTAATAAAAATATCAGACAGAATTTTTTTTCTTTTAAGATATTTTGTAGGTCTTAACCTATATGTTCCAAAAATAAAATAAAAATGATATGTCACCGATTATCATTTTCTGTCATCTGGCTTTGAAAATCAGGCCAAATTTAATATTTTTCAGCAATATTTACAAAGAATATATAGGGAATTATGAGAAGATGCTTAATGTTAATCTTTCATATAAAATAAATATCAGATTTTTTTTTTATTTTTTGATATTTCAGAGATATACACTTAAGCTATCTATTACGCTGAAAAAATTTATATGTCACCGTTCGATTAAGAGAGATATTATATATAGTTTACGAAATAGACAATATTTAAGGGAAAAGGGAGCTAATTCGCGGGAAAGTGTATGTCAACCTATTATGACGTCGCAATGAATAAGCCAATACAGGAATATTCCGGCTTGAAAATCAATAGCCTGGGATCCTGACCAATGCTGACGATCGCGCAAGGTTGGGACAGGTTCGACCAGGCTAGAAAATCAAGTCAATTCCGTATCCGACTCGTGTTACACAAATGCGCCAATCGAATGCGCCGTGTATTAGTGTCGATCTACCTTAAGCTGTTTAATTCGACATAGCACTTGGCTTTTAAAGTAAATATTATCGTTAAATGTACAAAAGCGATTAGTATAAGTTCATACCGAGACAGCGGTTTATAAGTTATCATGCATTGCTATGGCACGCATAACTGAAAACCCGGTTTACGCTTCTGTAAACTAGATGTGGAACTGTAAACTTTCCATATGGAAACCTAGGTTTCGGTCAGGAAAACTAAGTTTTCCAGAGCTAAACCCGAGTTTCCAAACCTAAATGTAGGTTTCTCTCCATAAAAAAACATGCAACGCTCAGCTTTCTGTGAGTTTCCAAAGCTAAACCCGAGTTTCCATAGGGAAACCTAGGTTTCGGTCAGGAAAACTAGGTTTCTCAGACGGAAACCTAGGTTTAGCTTTTGTCCATAGGAAATACATAATAAGCCGATAAACGATTTGATTGGATAAAAAAGAATGTTTAGCCAATCAAAATGCATTTTGAATAGGAATTTAACTGATTTAATTGCGATGGTCTTTACATATATTATGATTTCTTTTAAAATTGTAAAAAAATTTTATAAAATTATATAAACAAATAGACAAAAAAAAAATTAAAATACGCTCTTACACTTACTCAGGATTTCCTTGAAAGAATCCACATGAATCCACATGAAATTTTCAATCTAAAATTTTATATTTTTCATAATTTATTACTCTTTTCAAAATAAATTTCAATCATTAGATGACTATAATCCATAAGCAAGTCAAAATCTGTTATGAAATTTATTTTGTATATTGTCAAAACATTAATTGATCATTGATTTATTACCCCCTGGTCTGACTGAATAGGTACTTATTACGTAATGTCCATACCTGTTGTCACCTGATATGTGTAAAAGAGGAACGATTAGCCCATACTTTCTTTGTCTCGTCGTGTTTAATAATTTTCATATACCACAGTTTTAAATGCCAGAAGATATACTGTATAAACTAAATTTGCCTTAATTAGGCTATTGACTGTGTGTTTATTACCGTAACATCCCTGTATAAGACTAGGTTTACAGTTATAATCAGAACGCGTATTACAGATCGTATATTCCTTACGTATCACCCTCGATTTGCACAATTCACTCACTAGTATATAAAGGAAGGGTGTGCGTAATTAAAATGTACATGTTTGAGGGCCAATGCTGTCTTTGTATTAAGACAATACAACATTTACTCCATATTTTCCCATAAAGACAAGAGATAAATTACACATCTTATCAATTTCATAAATAGATATAACACAATTTTACGTTTTACACAAAGAAATCAAGTCGTATTCCTTTGAAAACATTTCCATCTTTTTGAATAATTACACCTTTGACGCTCTTTCCAACATTTACCAGTCATCTCAATCTTAATGTATTTTCATCATTTATTTCCTACCTTTTTATACACTGGTGAAATAACATGTGAATACAGAATGATTTGACTTGATGTCTGACATGGTCGACTTTCAACTGACTCGATGTTTTAATTTCATACTGAAGGATATTTAATACATATATACTGAGTTCAAACTCATAAAACAGGTTTCGAGTCAGTATTTTAATCAGCAGTAGTAACACTTTGCAAATACCCTTGATTGGCAATAATTAACAAATTGAATACTGATCCTCGACAAAGAAAGAATGGGCTTAATTGATTATTCAATGCCTGGTTATTAGTATATTTCGGCTTCGCCTCAAACCATTTTTTTTCATATACCATAACCAGGCATTAAATAATCTATACATAAGTGTGCAGTCAACAAAAAGTGATTTAACATTGTTTCTAAATTATTTGTATTTAGAAAAATCAGCTTTATAATTTTTAAAAGATTGTATATGTTTTGTAACTACATCCCTTCGACGACTTGATTTTAGTGTAAGAGTTATCATTCCTATTTATGAGTGAAAATGCCTATTTATTTATCTATATTAGATCTAAAAGAAATAAGACCATCGCATTTTAAATCATTTGAATTCCTATTAAAAACGCATTTTGATTGGCTAAACATTCTTTTTCATCCAATCAAATTGTTTATCGGCTTATTATGTATTTCCTAAGAACAAAAGCTAAACCTAGGGTTCCGTCTGAGAAACCTAGTTTTCCTGATCGAAACCTAGGTTTTTCGAAACTCATAGAAAGCTGACCGTTGCATGTTTTTTATGGAGAGAAACCTACATTTAGGTAGGGAAACTAGGGTTTAGCTCTGGAAAACCTAGTTTTCCTGACCGAAACCTAGGTTTCCCTCTGAGAAACCTAATTTTTCTGACCGAAACTTAGGTTTCCACATGGAAACTCGGGTTTAGCTCTGGAAACCCTAGTTTACAGAAGCGAAAACCGGGTAGGTTTTCCTTAGTTATGCTAACTTTCGCGAGCCATACATTGCGACATCAAGATGTAGACGGGAATAAAAAGCCCTGTCCTTGATAAACTGGAGTATATTCACTCCATATCCTTTCATTTTTCCTAATATGATTATTCAGATAGTGTCGAAAATCGTTGAACGGTAAGGCCGTTAGGCCGCACCGTTCAACAATTTTCGACACTATCCTTGATAAACTGGAGTTTTCTATGTATCGTGTGCGTTTTTGTCACATGTATATTCACTCCATATCCTTTCATTTTTTCTAATATGATTATTCAGAAAGTGTCGAAAATCGTTGAACGGTCGCACCGTTCAACAATTTTCGACACTATCTAAATAATCATATTGGTTGTTCAATGAATGAAAACATTTTTGTGCGGTTATGCGAACATATGTTTGCGTTTAACTAAGAAAACGATAATTATAAAATGACCTACATTAAATACACGATTCAACACATAAAACGCTATGCCGACTGACCGCGTAACCTGGACAATACACAACCGAATAATTTATTGATTTTTCATGGTGTATAAATGATTGAACCAGTAAAATGGCGTTTTCGTAATATATTCAGCGAAAACCTTTGAAAATTAATACAGGTTAAATATTTCACATTTAATTTATTTACTTGCTATTCCAAGTATAGATGTATTTCATATTTTAATTTTGTAATGTAAATTTCAGGCTGAAATTCCACATTACGTGGAAGTAAACATGTATAATTTCGATATGTTCATTTATCCACGCTTACTGCATGTTTGTGAATGTTGTCTTGATGTACAATTCTAATATGTACGCTTTTGAATGATTTTGGTGTAAGTTAATCACTACATTATCACGATTATTGATTTTGTTGTTGTGCATGGCGGACATGGTTATTTAGCAGGGGGTTAATCAGCTAATAGAATCCAAATATACATCCGCATAACCGCACAAAGAAGTAAGTCAACCGGCATTTAATAGAATGAAGTCTGCTTAATTAACATAAAAATGAAATAACTCTTATTCATTCTTTGCGTTGGTAAGAATTTGTTTTTAGTAATTCAGGTTGATATGGGTAAAAGTGAAATTCGCCTAGGGCGATTCGACCTTATCCATGTAAACGGGTATTAATACCAACAAAATCATAACTTTTTCAACAGAAAAAATATCAGTGTTAATAACTTAGACCGTTGTAAATTTTAATTTAATTTAACATTATTTTATTTGTAAATTATATAACATGAACAAATACAAAATAAACAGGATTCGGAAACAAGTGTCATTCTTATATAAATCCGTCTACTGTTTAGCATACCTTTACGTTTATGCAAAGTGTCATCAGAATACTAAATATTTCAAGAAAACAAATAATTTTGACTATATAATTCACATTTTATATGAATAAGATTAAGAACTGTATTTTCACACACTGAAACGCAATTCCTTATAAGTCCGCAATTCGAAAGATTGTTAGATAGCAAAACGTTTGGTTCTTGTAATAAAATTTGATACACATTTAAATTTTGTTTGTGCAGATTGTGATTTAGTTAACTAATATCTCTTAAGTAAGACAAAAACAACTCTGTTTGTATGAATGAAATTTAGTTCCAAATAATATTCAATTAATTCCAAAGTTGTAATTAAATTAAATTCTCATGAGTTTTCTCCGTTTTTTGGTTATTTGTGGAAACTCCATCTACAATCCCCAATAAACGGACAGACTATTTGTTAATGATACTGACATCATACATATTTATTACACAAAAAACTCTGTACATATCATGACAACAATCGATTTACACAATATCTCATGGGACTTTTTTATGAAGTTCTCAAAATGTATGTAAATAGGATATCAATTGTGTTCCAAGTACGGCCGTGTCCATAATGATATTTTTATTATAAATAATTCTTTATTAATGATCTTATATATTGTATTTATTGTTTCTGGTATTAGAAATTACAAAGTCATAAATTCGGCCATTCATAGCATATTCATTATCCCTGGCCTTGCCATCCGCATCTCTTTCATTTTGAAACCAATATGTATTAGAGGTATTGAAAATGGTTAAATGAACTCCGCTCACCTGACAGCAATGTTCAAAATGCAAAAAATAATCTGAATTTTAATGCTTTGCGATAAAAATGAGTAACATGGAAAACCGAATAGCAATACGTCAGTACTTTGATTGACGTTATGACATGAAATGGCTTTTAAAGAAAACGTGGTCGTATGAAATTAATAGTGTAAACGAATATGACCAAATAATTTTGGCACGTAATTTCAATGAATTGAATGACTACATATCGTGTTTTTATCGGTCGAGATACCGGGTTTCTCGCTCAAAATCCAATCATCTCGATCGGGATAGAAGGTATCTCAATGAGATACTAGGTTTCTCGTTAGAGATACTAAGTTTCTCGTCAAAAACCTTCATTTCCGATCGAAATCGATAGTTATTTAAATGCAAGATTCTAGATCTCGATCCTTATACTGAAATTTTGTTGATATTCAGTTTCTCTTAAAACACTCAAATCGTGGAAGAAATCTCGATATTATTTTTTTTTTTGATCACGTGATTTCAATCTCGGTCGTGATTGGTTTAATAAATTATTACGCCTCGGCGAAAATCTCGTGCGAAACTAAATCAGGACCGAGATGAATAGTCCTTATACAAATATTTGCATTTAAGTACTAAGCTTGCATATCTTCTTCCACATGTCGTACAGCACAATCTACAATCCAATGCCTTAAACGAAAGATACGTTCTACCGATCAAAGAACAAAGAGAAAATACATGTGCTTAACGCTGAAAATGATAAAAATACTAAATAATCAAAATATTTTTTTAAAATGTAATAACATGGAAGGTTAACAATTAATACAACATTAATTTCACGTTTCCTGTAACGAAATATATGTGACATGGATAATAACAAACAAACAATATCGATAACTACTTAGTATGTTCTTTCAACTAATACATAAGCAGGTTACTATGTCCTCCTGGATACTTAAATTTTAGGTCATATTTGAAATTAATTCAAATACTTGAGTACTGCGGTAATTGGGTAACAATCCAGGATGAAATAGTAGAAAAGTGCGATAACTATTTGAAGACTACATATCATTTATCATTTTTGTGAATCTTTTAGTACCACATTAAATTCGTAAATATTTAAATACGTTGTCTGAAAGACTTGGATTCATATGAAGATATCGTGAAAATATAATGTTTGATCGAATGCGAAAATATGTGTAACATGTTTATCCTTATGTTTATGAAATAAAAACTCATTGAAAGATTTTTGACTTCTACAAATCTCTATTCAGTGCAATCGACATATTAGGCACTTATTTCATTCATTTTTTGGAGGTATTTTGTATCATTTTTTTCTCTAATTTCTAGCAAATTTATACACCTCCTGACTAGTTGGTTATCGAAATAATTATCAACATGGGTATTATTTGATCTCAGTTTGCGATTGTAAATCATGTAAATGTCTCGTGTCAGTATCTCAGTTGACGATTGATCAATCATGTAAATGTCTCGTGTCAGTTTCTGGAAATAGTGCAACCGGTTGTTGATGAAATTAACAAAAATATTATAATTCAAAACCCCTTTCAATGAATGGCGCAATGATACACATAGCAACAAAATGGTGGCATACTTGAGACTGGAGAATACGGAGATCGCTTTGCTTCGAATGAAATTGGGTAGAAATTAGAGAAACAATCTCTAGCATTGTTTTCCGGTTTATTACGATAATTTCTCACATCTCTTTAGTTAAATTATCACATTTTAAACTTCTCGGGTAAACCTCGAACTTTAAAATGTGAGAAATCTACGTAATAAACTGGAAACAATGTTAGCGACTATATGTATCATGCACAAAATTTACGAGTTAAATATGTAACTTGCGAAAGTTTGTGGCTTGTATAAAGCTTCTGTTGAATTAATATGTCTAGATGCTGGCGTTATAATGTTGGTATGATCACATATAGAGAGACAGAATACCACATATGTGCCCTCTTTTGGTCAATCAGAAAAATTTCAAAATTATTTGAATAGTAAAAATAAAGTAAATGTAATTACCTGAAGTTTCTGTACTATTATTTGTTTTGTAAATGTTAATTTTAAGGGGGTTCGCCCCTCCATTTGAAAATAAATAGGATTTCAAATAAACATGATTATTTCTTAGAGAATTAAACAAGAAGTAATTTAAGTGAAAAAAAATGATAGGTTGATGATCTCGTTTTTGAGATTTAAGTGATTGAAAATTTGGCGGGAAACTGAACTCCCCTAATTTTTCATAGGATTAACATTAACAAGGTTTGACCATGAATGAATGTGACAGAATAAATAGAATTCAATGATTTTTTTTACAGAATGCTCTCAAAGACGTATAAAATGAAATTATGGAAAAAATAAGGGGGTCAATGGGCAAAAAATTATAATGCTTTTAAATGGATAAAACCCGCGGATTCCGAAAATCTGACAGAAATCCCAAAACATGAGTAGCGAACCTCCTTAATATGTTTTCCTATGATGAAATGACTCGTTGACACAACAATTATGATGAACAACAAAGTGATTTATTCTATAAACAAGTTAGTTTTTGTTTCTCCTGGATGCATAACAAGCGGAAAACATTCATGGCATATACGAACATATTTCAAGTTTAAACACAATTTTGGTTTTGAAAATTATTTAGAAAATATAAAAAAAATTGAACTTAGGAGATCAGTTTGTAAACTAAGGATCTTTTCCCATAAAACAATGATTGAAACTGGACGTTACTTAAAAATTTATAAAAATGTTCGTTTTTTGTAATAAATGTTACTCTAGACAAGTAGAAGAATAGAACCACTTTTTAATAAATTGTAATAAATTTCAAGAACAGCGGAAAAATTTATTTGATACTGTCAATAAAGAAGTTAAAAAATTTACAAATCTTAATAGTAAGCAAAAATTTATATATTTAATGATATCAGAAAATTCAAAAATTTTAAATGCAGTTGGGAAATTTATTCTTGATAATATGTAACTTTTTGCTATATATTTTATATGCTAAAAATATGATCACTCTATCTCGTTATATATATAGACATTTCATATATGTACATGTGTGTGTTGAATGTATTGTTTATCAACTATCTAATCAATTGTTTCTTTTCCTTTTTTATGTATCTGCTCATGTTGCCCTATGTGGGCCAGTGATTTGATAAATAAAATATGTTCTTTGTTCTATATTTAACAAGAGACACACCTCTAGTTTCACATTTCAAGTTGTAATTCTTCGCATAGAAGAATTTTATTGACAAAGATGAAATCCTTTCAAATTACAGGTCATTCATATCCTCTTTGAATATTCAAACTAAAAATAACAATCAAGACATGCCATACTTATATTGGGTACCTAAATTACATATTAACCAATTATCTAATTGGTTCTTGAATTCGCTCGATATTCCTGACTACAAACGGTTGAAAACAATATGTATTAGAGATATTGAAAATGGTTAATTGAACTCCGCTCACGTGACAACAATGTTCATAATGCAAAAAAAACCCCTTAATGTTATTGCTTTGCGATAAAAATGACTAACATAGAAAACCGAATAGCAATACATCAGTACTTTGATTGAAGTTATTTATATGAAATACCACCAAAAGGAAAGTCTTCCGCCAAAGGTTGTATGTTAAAATAGTACTTATCAATGGAGTATGGATATTTCTATGGGATGATTGAAATAGTTCGGTATCCAATGTAATTAACCTGCATACTGTTTGAAAGCTGTATATCTTAGGTACCCAAAAAGATCTTTATTTTATTCCTGTCAGTTGTGACAAAAATGTTTTGGTAAAAATAATAACATGACCATTTCACGGGTTGGCAGTGAAAGTGGAAGTTGATTTTTGATAGTAGTATACCTCCGGTGGAGGGCATTTTCTTATATGCAATGAAAATTGTCCTCAAAATTTTTGTAGAGGCTCAAAATATATCTAATTAATTAGGTAAGAAGTTTCGCTTTATTTGAAACGACATAAAATGTGCTATGGTTCTCAGAAAATGACCAATTTACCATAGACAAATAGGGAAAAATCAATGGTGGTATGATACCTATATGAAATGGCTTTTATATAAAACATAGTCAGGAAATTTATGAAGCCTTTGTGTGTCTTGTCTGTTTTCTAGTTAGTTCACTTTATGTCTATGGGAGTCTAGGATGATGTTTACTTCGCTGAACTTGATTACTCTCTATTTATGGGCCAACTCCGACCTGCCGTTGGGTGTGGGGTTTCCTCGCCGTTCATTGAAGATCTTATGGTCGCTTTGAGTTGTTATTACTCCCTTTGGGTCGTTGTCTCTTTGACACATTCCCCGTTTCCCTTCTTTTTCCTATCTTATGAAATTAATAGTGTAAACGAATATGACCAAATAATTTTGGCACGTTATCTCAATGAATTGAATGACTACATATGGCGTTTTTACTTCAAACATTTAATGAATGAAAATTAACAAGGCTTATCATTTAATGATATGCTAAAAGTACTTTATTCAACCTCCTCGGTCTTATAAAAATATTTGCAATTACTGAGCTGGCATATCTTCTTCCATTTGTCGTACAGCACAATCAACAATCCAATGTCTTAAACGAAAGAAACTTTCTACCGATCAAAGGAGAAAGATAAAATACATGTGCTTAACGCTGAAAATGATAAAAATACTAAATACTAGTACTCAAAATATTTTTTCTTAAATGAATAACCTGAAGGTTGACAAGAAATACAAGATGACATGTATTTTTCATAATATTTATTTCACGTTTCCTGTGACGAAATATATGTGACATGGTTAAAAACAAACAAACAATATCGATAACTACTAAGTATGTTCTTTCAACTAATACATAAGCAGGTTACTATTTCTTCCTGGATACTTAATTCAAATACTTGAGTACTGAGGGAGACCGGCAATTTTGCGGTCATCAGGTAACAATCCAAGATGAAATAGTAGAAAACTGCGATAACTATTTGAAGACTACATATCATTTATCATCTTTGTGAACCTTTTAGTATGTCACGCTAAACCCACATTATATTCGTAAATATTTTAATACGTTGTCTGATCTTGAAAGACTGTGATTCATATGAAGGTATCATGAAAATATGTTTGATCGAATGCAAAAATATGTGTAACATGTTTACCCTTATGTTTAGGAAATAAAAACTCATTTAAAGATTTTTGACTTCTACAAATCTCTATTCAGTGCATTCGACATAATAGGCACTTGTTTCATTCATTTTTTTTGGGGGGAGGGGGGTATTTTGTATCATTTTGTATCATGCACAAAATTTACGACTTAAATATGTAACTTGCGGAAGTTTGTGGCTTGTATAAAGCTTCTGTTGAATTAATATGTCTAGATGCTGGTGTGATAATGTTGGTATGATCACTTATAAACAGACAGAATACCTCATATGGTCAATCAGACAAATTTCAAAATTATTTGAAAAGTAAAAATAAAGAAAATGTAATTACCTGAAGCTTCTGTACTATTATTTGTTTTGTAAATATTAATTTTAATATGTTTTCCTGTGATATGAAATGACTCGTTGACACAACAATTATGATTAACAACAAATTCTATAAACAAGTTAGTTTTTGTTTCTCCCGGATCCTTAACAAGCGGAAAACATCCATGGCATATATTTAACAACAGACACACCTCTATAGTTTCATATTTCCAATTGTAATGCTACGTATAGAAGAGTTTTATTTGACAAAGATGAAATCCTTTCCAATCACAGGTCATTCATATCCTCTTTGAATATTCAAACTAAAAATCAAACTAAAAATAACAATCAAGACATGCCATACTTATATTGGGTACCTAAATTACACAAACCAATTATCTAATAGGTTCTTGAATTCGCTCGATATTCCTGACTACAAACCGTTCGAAAAAATGACAATTTCATTTTATGTTTAAATGTAGCCTATTCATGATGTTTGTGACTTCATAGGATTTAATGATTGAAGTTGAACATCACCTTTTAAAGGAGCATAAAAGGAACTTCCTATCACTGAAATTTTAGGCCACAACAATCCTTTATCCTTTATTTTCTGCAGATAACCATTTTGAAATGACCAGATGTAGACAATAAATTTACAGTAAAATCAGTATTTACTGGGCCGATTCCTCTGATAGTGGACTGTTAGTCCCCGAGGGTATTCACAACCTAGTAGTCAGTACTTCGGTGCTGACCCGAAACCCGATAATATTTGGAAATTTGAAATATCTGAATTATTTGAATTTTGCTTAAAACTAAGGAGTACCGCCAACCTGTTGCATAGCACTGTCCTTAGCTGATTTTTTTAAGATCTGTATGATTATTTGTTCTCTATCAGATTTTATAAATTTTGGTTTAAGGTCTCCCAAATGTGTCGACTTGATATGCACTGTAGTGACATATATGCAGAAACTAAATTTACCCTAACTTCGGTATTTTGCTACTCATGTCTCTTCAATTCACATCAAATTCAAAACAATTGAAAGACCATACACTGATACATTTATAAAACTTGATAGAGAACAAGTTTTAACTGGTAATTAATGTGACCTTGAGTCTGTGATCGACATACATGATCTGCAGCGGAAGAACGGTAATAAAACTACTCATTAATTTCTGAAGATGAGACGAGAAACTCTTTGCATACTTACGTACTTTCAATCGATATTTTTGCGTTGTGATACATCAAATATTAAATTTGATGTTAAAGCTTAGGAACAAGAGGCACCGACTATTATAAATGTCGTATTTGAATTTTGCTTAAAACTAAGGAGTACCATCAGCCTCTTACATAGCACTGTCCTTAGCTGATCTTTATAAAGATCTGTATGGTTATTTGTTCTCTATAGGGCCTGTAAGTCTCGTACAATTCTGGAACTTCCGGGATCAAAAACTGTACCCGGAAGTTACATTTTGAACAAAGATATATGACGTTTCAAACAAAAGTTTGAACGTCATAATGCTCAGACGTCATGTTTTAGCGGGAATAATTTTTGAATTGCCTGTTTATCGTGTATTCTCGTGAGTCACATGATGAGACTTACAGACCCTATTAGATTTAATAAATTTTTGGCTTATGATCTTCCAAATGTGTCGATGTGATATGCACTGTTATGCTTGATTTGATGTTACTTTAAAATTTATATATCAAAATTCAATTCGACGTATTTTATTTAGGTCGCATGTGTATTGCTTTTCACAAAATGTCATCAGATTGGAAGTTGACCTTGAAAAGTGCCAAGGTTGTATAGAAAGTTAGAACCGAACTGTCAGTCTAAAATGCACAATGCAAGGACAATAGGGTCTGTAAGTCTCGTCATGTGACACATAGAAACCACGATACAATTGAAATTTGAAATCGTTTCCCGCCGAAATATGACGTCGCAGGATTATGACGTCCATTTTTTTGCTTGAAACGTCATATTTTTCTGGTTAAAATGCAACTTCCGGGTACAAATAATGTACCTGGAAGTTCCAAAATTGAACGAGACTAACAGACCCTATAGCAACATCGGAAAAACAAAAAAAGCAAAGACATAGCATGTACACTGCACAGAAAGAAAAATGAAGACACACACATATACAAAAATGAACAACACAGACCCAATGAAAGACCATGTGTGAGATCAGGTGCACCCGTAGAGGAAGCATCCCCTTCTTCTTTAAGACACCCACCGTGTTTAACATGTCAACTCCGGTGGTAAAGTCAAATACGGTAGAGGACAAAAACAAACTTTAGTGGCAAAGAGAAAGATCTGTTTTCATCTAAGAAACAGATATCCCATAGCGGTCAACAAGATCGTTATGTCGGCCGTAAAACTTCTGTAGTGATGACTTCATGTTATGGGTAACATACCCTTGCTTAAATAGCCTATTTGTAAGTAACTGAGCTCTATGAAGGTATAGTAACTGCATCAATCACAGGCCACTGAGTAGGGAATGAGTTCGGAGATGTGAACATTATGCCGGTGCGTTTGAAATGTTACTACAAAGAAAAGGGAAGTTGACTATTTAAAAGTGAAGTCATCGCGTTTGTTGTACAGCCTAGCTTGCAATATCTAAATTTTACGAAATTTCATTGAAAACTAAAGAGTATCTCCCTCATGCATAGCTCTGTCCTTAGCTGAATTTTCGCTTTACTATTTAGATCCTTTTGGTTATTTGTTCTCGGTCAGCTTTTACACCGTTGTCGGTTAATGGACTTCCAAATGTTTTGGCTTGATCTGCACTGATGAGACGTAAGTTGTCGAAATGCGCATATGCAGAAATACATTATCAGTAACTTCGGTATTTTGTTTGTTATTACCACTGGGCCGATCCCTCTGATGGTGGACTGTTAGTCCCCGAGGGTATTCACAAATCCAGTATTCAGTACTTCGGTGCTGACCGGAAAACCTGCTTTATTGAAACTTGCAATATCTAAATTTTACAAAATTTTATTTAAAACTAAGGAGTATCTCCCTCATGCATAGCTCTGTCCTTAGCTGAATTTTTGCTTTACTATTTAAATCCTTTTGGTCATTTGTTCTCTATCAGCTTTTTCACCCTTTTCGGTTAATGGACTTCCAAATGTTTAGGCTTGATCTGCACTGATGAGTCGTAATTGGTCGAAATGCGCATATGCAGAAAATAAATTATCAGTAACTTTGGTATTTTGTTTGTAGGGACCTCTGTTGTCAATTTCAAAATGAATGTCAAGGAACGAGGCCTCTTTTGGATAGATAAGATGAAGAAAATTACCAATGCGAGGGTTTTTATAAATAACAAAATACAGAACAGAGAAGTTACTCTTAATTTATTTTCTGCAAATTCGCATTCCGACAATTTATGTCTGATCAGTGATAAAAACAAATTGTTATGTGATAAAATATCATATATATTGTATCTCTTGAAAAAGTATTTAACTTCTACAACAATAGTTTAAACTTGCAAACATGGTCATTCCTCAGGTTTTTGAAACTGTCTCTGACTTTCGGAATTCTCTAATTTTATCCAGTGGGATGCATTAGAAAATTTTGCACACTGACCCCCCACGTTTCTTTTCAAAATGTCATATTATATATCTTCAATAGACTTCTGACAAAATTTGATGAAATTCTTGATATGCCTTAATCGCATTTCAAAGGTTGATTACATAAGTGCAAAGTGAATGAAAAATCTAGAGAAATTCGGTTTCCCGCGAAAATTTCAGGCTTTTTTTAAACCTCAAAAACTGCAACACTGACCTATCAATATTTTTTGCGAAAAATGACATATGATCCATATTCTAATAAATAAAAATGATAATTTTAAATCATTGATATAATAAATTTTAGGAGTGACCCTCCTTAGACAGACTTAACAATTGAAAAATGTACTTTTACATGTACCTTTCTTTCTTCTTTAAGTCCTCTTTCTATTTCAAAACTCCAAACTGTCTAACTGTGCCTTGAATCCTTTTACAAATAAGGTATGTAAAGGCTTATTCCGCTGCGTCATATATTTCCCCAGTTCCACAGAGAGAAATTTAAAAAAATATATAGGTTTACAAACTTTGTACGTATACCTATAAACCTTTTAAGAGATAATTTTACTCGTTTGTTCATGCTTGGTCGAAGGCCATATAGGCCGAAACGTTGGGCAGTTTTCCCTTCCTCTCTTTCCATTTTTGTCATTTTTATGTGTTTTTTAATTTGTACATTTTGTGTTTTTTACCTTTTAATCGTGGCCAACTATACCATTTTATTTTGTTCAATAGTTAACTTGTGGCCATCGCACAACATATTTATATTTTAATATACAAATCCATGGAAGGATTTTCGTAGGATTTCCAAAAGATTCCAAGCTACATATTTCAGTAATAGTGTTATTGCTTGATATGGCATTTAATTTTTTTGCACTTTCTAAATGCTGTCTTCAACACACCATAAAAATTATAGCAAGCCCTAAATGGACCCAAAAAGGTATCAATGGAAACAAACCACATCAAATAACCCAAATATCAAGAAACTAAAATTTTATATGAAGACAGGGACGAGCCAATGACCAACATATTCCTGACTTGAGAAATTTACTGATTTTATCCAAAAAAAAAATCTAATCACTTAAAAATACTGAGGCTTCATTCCGTGTATGGCACTCGGTAGATATCCTTGGTACTGGATTTGGCTTTCATTTTCGATATTTTTGGAAATGAGTACTTCTTTCTGGACAACTTTTGGATTATGGCTTTCCATATTATTTGATTTTAATGCTGCTGATGAGAGGTTACTCCTTGAAACAAGTGTACAGCATAACGGCATTTACTGTTTTTTATGCAACTTCGGTATTTTTTTGTATATTGAGACAGGCGCAAATATTGCGGAGGGGTTTAACTCTTTTCTTGGATCCTAACACTCCCCCTATGTGTGGTGAATGGCTAAAAATTAAATACACAAAAAAGACTCGCAGTAAAAATCAAACTAGAAAAAAGTCCAACTTATCAAGACGAGTACCATTACAATGAAGTACATAAAACTTGAAGACAATACACACAGGTACTGTTCGGACAAATGCTCGCAGTTACTGACAGCTAGCTAGGGACATAATTTCTTAGTTTTGAGACAGAACAGTTCCTATTTTAGTGGTGTGAGATTTCCTTGTCTTGTACCCCCCGGTACAAGACAGAAATTACCGAGCAACGTATTCTGACGTTGCTTAGGAATGTCGGATGCAAAGTACGGCTTGATGGTGAATAAATCGTAGTATGTGATTACAAAAGTGAGAAAATAAATCAAACACCGTTGAAAATGCAAGATTTAGAAATCTCAGACATCCTCGGGAAAGATTTCAATGGTTCTCTGACTCGACAAGCCTGGTCAGAGAACTATTGAAATCTTACCCTTGGGTGTCTGAGATTTCTTGATCTTACTTTTTCACCGGTGTTAGATTCATATATTCTTTCCATCGATAATGCATCTTTCGCTAATGGATCCCATTAATATATCCACCAGAACTAGAGATAAAAAACGACAGAAACCACCAGATATACATCTTTTTGTACTTGCGTCTCGTATTTGATGAAAATGATCATGTCAGGACTTTTTTAATTTCAAAATTATCAATTTACCTGACATGGACAGTAATATTATAGCTTCACCTAATTACATAGTGTACGTTCCACCAGGTGATTCGTTACGCACGACCTAACACAAATTATACAGACTTTCACATTAGACAGAGTTATCTCGGTGACCGCCTTATCAATCAAGGCTTCAAAAAATTTCGCCCCACACGATCATTAAAAAAATCCTTTAATAGATGTCAGTCCCCTGTGGGAAAATTGTCTGTCCGAAGTCAAAATTCTTTCTTTACTCAATACTGGTCATTTCTTTTTACTGTCTACGACATTTAATGCCAATTGCTGTTGAGTTGCTACCGGACACAACCTCAATGGAAGAGAAGGTTTGGCTACCCTTAAAACCGGTTTAACCCTCCATTCCTTTTGAAATGCCTGTACCAAGTCAAGATTAATTTGCAATCGACAATTAATTTCGCCGGTAGTTGCCACCTAATTTGTCTTTTCGTCTGATGGTTTTAGGCTCTTAACCACTCTGTTTGGTGATTTGACTGTCTGGTAAAGGAGATGGGAATTAATAGTTCATCAGGAAACCAAACTTATACTCCCCCTACACTATCAAGGGAGGAGATAATTGAAAATCACAACTCTGTTTTCGCGTCCTTTGGCATCAAAGCGGATGATAAAAACAATCAGCTCTCCTGCATACTGGGTCCTTAAACTTCATAAGAACCCATACAAACAGATTCATTGCCCGGTCTTCCAGATGGATCTCTAAACCACTTTCCAAGCTTCTTACTACTTTAATGATCACAGTCAGAGATGGCTTGAAAACTTACTGTGATAAGGTCAACTCCACGAGCGGTGTCAATCAGATGTGGATTCTAAAAAAATTCTAAAGATCTCTTTGAACAGCAAGTCTCTAGCAGTCTCACCCTTTGCCATAGCATACAAACTTTAGATTTTTCTTCTTTTTATACTACCCTGCCACACAATAAATTGAAAACAGTAATTTCTGATTTGATACATCAATGTTTCTGCACTTAAAACGGAGAACGCAGATACATTTATTTAGAAGTAGGGAAAGACAAAACGTATTTTGCTAAGAACCACAATGAGGCAAACAAGAAGTACACAGAGAATGATGTAATCAAGACGTTGGAAATTTTAATAGACTGTATTTTTGTCGAATTTGGCGGCCGCTTTTTTTCAGCAGACAATCGGGATTTCAAATGGGAACTAACTGCACGCCACTTTCAACTGATCTCTTTCTTTTCTCGTACGAGGCCAAGTTTTTACAAGGGTTAACACAGAAAAAACAAAAAACATTTAGCTCAGTCCTTTAATTTCAGCTTCCGCTACATAGACGATATACTTTCTCTTAATAATCCAAAATTCAAGGAATATTTACACCAGATCTTTCCCAATGAGCTTGAAATCAAAGAGACTACTGATACACTTACTTCAGCTTCGTACTTAGATCTTTTGATATACATTGACGAAGACGTACGTTTGAAATCTAAGCTATATGACAAACATAATGACTGTAACTTTCCAATTGTGAACATTCCCTTTCTGAGCACTGATATACCTACCTCTCCAGCATATAGAGTGTACATTTCACAGTTGATTCGTTACTGTCGAGCATGTAGTGTATACAGTGAGTTTTTGAAAAGAGCAAAAACACTGTCCCAAAAGCTGCTTAATTAGGGATTTGTTCAGCCTTTGTTACTTTGAACCCTTCAGAAATTTCATGGTCGTCACCATGACATCATTGACAGATATGACGTGTGTGTGACCCAAATGAAAACGGACATTTTTTAGCTAGATTTCACTTCTTCACGGATTTGACATACCCGGTTTTGACTCGATCCTGGATTGACTCACTGATAGTGTTACGGGGTGCCACTAGTTGAGCAGGACATGTTTACCCTCCCGAAGCACCTGATGTGTTTCCCGGTTTTCATTGAAGTTCACACTATGAGTGTCTTAGTTCTCAATGTCGTCTTTTTTTTATTTCCGTGCATTGTGGCTGTCTCACTTTGTTTTTCTCTGTTGCCAATTTTTGCCATGACTTTGGACTTCGATTTTTGTAATCATCACTTTCCTTGTTATTATCTATGTATTCTACTGCCGTTGCCCCATTTATTTCTACAACTTAAACATTACATCAGTAAGTCTAATAATGTATATCAACACGCGACAGAGTCTTAAAACCTAATTACAATTAAAAAGAAATGATTTTAATGATGGAGATCTTTTTGAAGGGTTGTCTAAATGCTTTATAATGTTTCACTTTCAGTGAGATGAGGTAAAACTGATGTTATAGGGGAAAAGTATAGTTCTACATATTCCTTTACGATTTCATCAATATCTACTCATCTTCACATTTCAAAATCTTTATTGGTCTCTGATATTTGTTCTCATTGAAAGTGGAGCTTTCGCTTCCTATGAAAACAAATCAAGAAATCTGAATTTTTTTACGATTTCATCGAAAGGTATAATTAAGACTTGATTTTATTTTTGGGGAAGGGGATCTCAGAATGGTGTAATTTCAGAAATATGTATCACCTAGATTATAAGGGGAATCCCTTTCCATTTTTTTTTTAATTTTGTTGTGATGAACAGTAGAGCCTTCGGTTGCCATGGAAACCAATCTTGAAAAAATGCAATTTTAGAAAAGGGGTATTTTGCTGCATATTTTATTCGATTTCAGTAGGTCATTAGGAGTTGAAATGTTTGATTTCAGCAATATGTACATGCTTAACCTAGATTATAAGGAGAACCTATGCCCAAATTCTTTGAATTGTTGTCTGACTGAGTTTGTAATGGATAGTTAAACTTTCAGTTTCCATTAAAAAACGAACCAAAAAACTGACATTTTGGTACAAAGAGCGTTCTGCTAATTTTTTTAGTTTTGATTTCAGAAAAAGGTATAAAATAATAATAAGGTGAACCCCTGCCCAAATATTTTAAGGGACCTTGTTATATTTTGTTTTCAGCAGTATTTAGATTGTAGCCTACACTATTTTTGAGAGTTTGTCTGAAATGGGTCGAAATATATACTACATCTTTATATCATTATTATTGCTTTGGGAAATTTGTAACCCTACATGTAACAAACTACTTGCAACTTAACTCTTGCACCTTAGATACTTTTATCAATTTTTGAGAGTACAGTTGAGATATAAAATTATTAACATTATGTGAGATGCATATTTTTATTTCAATTAGCCTCAAAAGACCTCTCAATTCTTACTAAATGCAAACAGCAGAAATTTGAATAAGTAGGCGGAAATTATGTACCTCTAAAAATATGTAAAATGCCGCTTACGTCGACATTTTCAGATACTAAAATATGCCGTTTCTGGTATTCTACACATAGTTACATCATTGAGTGCAGTTACATTATACCAAACCGAAATATCCCGGATTTTTTGTGGGGAATAAACATTATTTGAATATTATGGTTATATAAAAATCGGGTTATTTTATTTATTTTTTTTAAATATTTTTTTAATCTTTTTTATTTTTTTATGTAATCATCTTGTGTTTTTCTCCATGTCGTTGTTTTTAACGCACTTAATCATGAATCAATTGTTACATAAGAAGTTCAGGATTGTAAGGTTAAAAACAGGGTAACTACAAGTTCTATTGAAGTACTGGTACAGAATTTTCTAGTAGAGTTCGGCAAAACCTTTTTCCTTAGAAAAATTTAAAAAAAAACATGGCCTGATGCATTCGTGTGATTGCTTTTTGTGTTTTTTTTTTTATAATACAGGGCCTATATATTTAGGGCGAAAGAGGATTGTGTACAGTGTGAACAGACCCAAACAATCTATAGAGTATATATGTTCCAAAGTTTGATGACGTAATTAAAAAAAACACATCATCGTTGCTGAGATTAGATCATGTGACATACGTAAATTGGTGGCTCCGTTTGATTGACAAATGGGAAATCCATTAACTGAACTTTTTTTAGCTCACCTGGCCAAAAAGACCATGTGAGCTTTTGCCATCACTATGCGTCCGTCGTCCGTCTGTCTGTCAACAATTTCAAAAATCTTCTCCTCTGAAACCACTGGTCTAAATGTAACCAAACTTGGCCTGAATCATCATCAGGGTATGGTTTCTCAAACTGATGTACATTTTGTCCCCTGTCGAACAATATGGCCGCCATTGCTAAAATAGAACATAGGGGTAAATTGCAGTTTTGGCTAATAACTCGAAAACCGTTACAGATATCAAAAATCTGACATGGAGTAAAAATGATCAGCATGATGAGATCTATCCACTGTGCAATTTTGAAGAGAATCTGAAAACCCCTCTCGGAGTTATAGCCCTTTTTCCGTTAAATTTTCAAAATTTTTTGCATTTTTTATTAGCTCATCTGGCTATAGCCAGGGTGAGCTTTTGCCATCACTTTTCGTCCGTCGTCCGTCGTCCGTCCGGCGTAAACTTTTCATTCAAAGATCTTCTCCTCTGAAACTACTGTGCCAATTGAAACCAAACTTGACCACAATAGTCCTTAGATGGTCCCCTGCAAAAAAGTTGTTTTTCAGATCCGCGCTATATCCAAGATGGCCGCCAGCGGGGATCATAGTTTTAACATTGGACCCTATGGGAAAAGACATTCAAAGATCTTCTCCTCTATAACTACTAGGCCAATTGAAACCAAACTTGGCCACAATAGTCCTTAGATGGTCCCCTGCAAAAAGGTTGTTTTTCAGATCCGCGCTGTATCCAAGATGGCCGCCAACGGGGATCATAGTTTTAACACAGGACTCTATGGGAAACACATTCAAAGATCTTCTCCTCTGAAACTACTGGGCCAATTGAAACCAAACTTGGCCACAATAGTCCTTAGATGGTCCCCTGCAAAAAAGTTGTTTTTCAGATCCGCGCTATATCCAAGATGGCCGCCAGCGGGGATCATAGTTTTAACATTGGACCCTATGGGAAAAGACATTCAAAGATCTTCTCCTCTGAAACTACT